>JAVYIG010005221.1:0-141962 GCA_035222895.1 Strongylocentrotus droebachiensis
GGCGCTATCTACTATACAAAATATAGGTGACAGCTGTACTTCACGCAGTCACTCTCAACTCCAAAATCACATATATTTACGATTTCTTCATGTACATGTAATACAAGCTTGTGCAACGATATTCGTCATCTGTAACTATACAACTAAACCAAAAGTAATTGAATGTATTTTATTATTAAAGAATACTTAAGTATCATTTGCTCATCCTTGATAGCTACGAAGGGGTGTCAACTATAAAAATGTAAATACACAATAAATTTAAAAAAACATGCTCGAGTTGACTGATACTATGAAAAAAAGAAAAAAGGATTTGTGTACACGCCTCTCAACAAAGACAAACAAAAGCCATTACCTCGCACTCATCGCAGCGAAACTGGAGAACATAGAGGCGAAATAACAAAAATACTTTAAGCCCCTTTCATAATGATCCGATTGTCTCATTTTCGCTCGCTGGAACATTGCCAGCACAAACCACTGACCTCTACCTCCTGGACGGATCATCGCCCATTCCCATTCACTATACGTTACGTACTAAAAGGCTGTATTGTCTGACCGTTCATGAATATTCATGTTTTTGCTTACCTCGGCAAAATGATTGCCTCTACTAAATGGAAAGATTACGTTGGGGGGGGGGGGGGGGGGGGGGTTGGATGAAATGGACATAATGAAAAAATCAGAACTGATCTATGATAATTCATGCTTCTTATCCTTCGTGTGCTTGACTTATAACCTTAAAATCGCGTGGTAAATTGAGTCCAAAGTTGGACTTGTTGTACATGTGTTATATAGCCAATGGCGAGCTTGCGACCTATTTTGATGAAATTACGGTGGGTGAACTTTCAAAAGTCAATGAGACATGAGGGTTCCAATGAAAGAGCTGGTGATAACGTACGTCGGGGTGGATGTGCTTTTCGTTTAAACAAAAAAAATGAATTTTTAACGATTTTTTTTTTTTTTTTTTTGGGGGGGGGGGGGGGGGGGGGGTAACAATCCATAGGCTAACATGTTAGGCTGCTGACTCTGGCGATAGGGGGCGTTGTCAAATGAGATTAAACGGAGCTATAATTATGCTTGTCCACTCAAACAAGTCTGGAAATCTGAGTAAAAAATAAATCATTATGAATCATTATCGAGTGTACGAAATCAAGAGGTGATACGTACCGTACGTATAACCTAATAAATAAATAAAAATCTTGACGAAATCAAAACGAACGTATAACCTAACTACTGAACCTATTTTTTAAATATTTTTTTTACTGCCATTTACTGTAACGATATGATTTTGAAGCGTCATGATGATTCGAATTTAAAAGTCAGAGTTTGAACAATGATTTTCATGTTCTCCCATTTATTTTGTACCTGTGTGCAAACAGTTTATGAGATCCATACCGTTTTCGGTTAGACCTCATGCATTGACGTTGTAGGAGTGTGCAGTGGAATTTGGTGTGCTTAAGATAACTTTTGATTGTACTACAAATTTTCATAGAAAAATTGCCAGCAAACACAGACTAAAGGAATCACATGCAATCACACTCTATTCATGGCTAATGGTTTCCAAACAATTTTAATTTTAATTTTGTGTGTACAGAACTAAAAAATGGCATCATAGAAAGGTGCAGTAGGGACTGAAGTGAAGAGAGATATGTTGAAACAGATGGAGGCTAATAAAGCTTCCCCTAAAAAGAATCACTAAATAACACAAGTCAATACCTACAAATTGCTCGAATAGCTTAAGGAATACCAAAAAGCCTGAGTAGCTGATATTGCTCTAATTAACAGTTAAAAACAGACAATGTACATACACACACATGCACGTCATGCAAGCAATGGTTGTTGACTGTATTTGTTAACTGTATAAGGTTTGTTCATTTGTATTTTTTCAACAGAGGAACTACAGAGGCCGAGAAGAACTGTTATAACAATGGTCTGGAAAAGGCGCAAAGTGGTGGAACAGATAGTACCGAGCCAATGGAGCACGCCTTAGGTGAGATACGTTTATGCATCTGAGGCAGGTGAATATTTTTTCTACAAGAACACATAGGTATATTTACCTCCAAATTAAGCATTTGTTGATTAATTTCATTTTGATATATTTGAGGTCACAGACAAGAATCTCCAGTTCGGCGTCAGATCAACGGTAACAAAAACATAAATACATAAACAATACAAATTTGTAATAGTAAACCATCTATTGTCTTTATAAGCATCAAATTTTCAATTCACTTTGTCTTTCACTGTATCCTTTTGTTTGCAAACACAACAACAAAATGTAGTGAGTCTGGGAAATGAGACTACATGTTCATTTTTACATGCACTGTATCTCTAGCAGTGCGTTCCCACCTGTGACGTCAGAGCTTGTAAAATATATTTACTGTACAGTGTGCTGTTAAAGGGATAGTTGAGTTCTGTTGCAGAGGGCGCTACACAAAATAATTTGTTTGTGAGATAATGAAAACCTGAGTGTCAAATTTGAAAGAACATACAATTGAAATGACAAAATCATCTTTGTTTGATCAAAATCGGTTCAGAGACGGCTGAAATATACATACATATAACGATTTCTAATACTTGTGTACCACCACAAATATTAGATAATTTGAAAAAGCCGTTGACAAAAAGAAATAGCGCCTTTTACGTCGTATTTCCAGCCAATGCCGATGTTGGTTTTTCTGTTGGCATTTTCGTGTTGGTTATATTACGCACAACCAGCGGCCCATGTATTATTATTTTTAATTAAATAATTAATTAACGGTCACCGTATTTTTTTGTTTAAGTGGAGCTGAATTGGAAAGATCGTATTGGCTAAATTTCACACATTTTGGGGTCTAAAATTACCTTCATAGCAATTTTAGGTTCTAAAAAAGGAACTAGAAATGTCATCTATATTATAATTTGAGTCAGGAAATCCATTGAAATCAAAACTTTTTTATGGTGCTGCACGCCTCCGGCTGACAAAAAGTGCCACGTGTCATTCGTTATGACTGCAGATTGTTCTAAAGGCTGGGATTTGTTTAATAAGTTGTTTTAAATTTCAAAATGAAATATAAAAACTCAAAATAGTTCATGAAAGAGGATGGCAACGGATTGAAATTGAAATTGAGGATAATAACATTAGCGATACCTTCAGCATGTAATTTCCAAACAACATGTTTTCATGACATGAATACTTTATACTTGACTGAGTTGTTTCATATATTAAAACAAATATATGTACTAAGAATAATACACATGGTGTCTAACCTGATTTGTTAATATACAAATATAACACAGCAGTGAGGGCATTAGTAAGAATTACCCACACAATGTACCTTTGGAACAGTCTAAACTGTTATGACTGTTATGAAGTTACCAAGTGTGGGTAATTTTACTAATGCCCGAACAAAATGACGTGCATTATTTGTTTTATAAGATTATGTTTTATTTGTTTCATAAATTGATGTTTTATAACATGATTTAACTAATGACCGGTCATTATCAAAATTACGTGTTAGGCAAAATAAATGCATGGTCACGTGTCTCAACCAACTATTTGATTAAGATCCATGTCATCTTCTTATAATAACAGATATCAAGCTGTTCATAGAGAAAAATCCGTGTATATGTTTTGTTAGTAAATACCGAAGGATCAAGTATAGCAAAGAAAAAAAATCCATAATAAGGAATAACGCCGTAATTTGGACTAGATTACTCTGGTAATTCCGAATGATCTGAAAATATCATCAAAGTGATATCATCATGCAAATATTACATCAAAAGTATAATCCCGACACTGTACGCTCCTTGGACTCACCGCCAACTATACTTGTAGGCCTACTCGTTTATGTTCAAGTACTACACAACCATACCAGCCTCATCCAACTTGGTGCTGTACTGATTTAAAAGGAATATGCAATATATATATATGTTAATGGGCTAAAATAAATCATTGTAAAAGAACGACGCCCCTAAATAGAAGTGGCAGATTCACATTGTAAGCAAAAAAAACATAAGCCTCCGAAAATCATAGGGAGTAATTGACCTAAGGGGGTAATTAACATAGGGTGTGATTGTCCAGGGGTTAAATATCGTAGGGGTAATTTTCCAGGGGATAATTGTCGTACAAATAGTTTGTCGAAATTATTTTAAATACACACTGCATTTAATATTCATAGTACCCGGGGTAAGATCTCCTCGCATCATAATTGATACGCGCATTTATAATGTTACAAATGATTTTAACCGTAGAGAAATACCATTCTGAAGGGATCTTTGACCAAACCGGAGGAGAGCTTAATATACCGTCATACGGACTCACTCTTTCCATCCCTCCCGGTGCACTGCCAGAGGGTTCTGTTGAAACGATAACTCTAGAAGCTCTCACAGACATCCCACCTGAAATCACTCCGAGACACGACGAAACGCTTGTTACCTACGGCTTTCAGTGTCTTCCGTCAGGATTACAGTTTGTATCTGGGACACCTGTCAGATTGAAGATGCCCCATTGTGCCAACCTCGTCGATCCGACAAAAGTACAGGTCGTTCTGTACTCCATGAATCACGGTAATGCAATGTGATCAAGAAAATCAAATTCATTAGCATGTCTAAATCAGAGGAACAAAATTATGGGGGAAATGTTACGGGCTTGGAAATTATAGCCGAACAAAACCAGAACGCATTTTAGTAGGTAGCCGTTTCACAACTGAGTGAACAATCATCATCATCTATGCTATTCTTCCTAATGATGCAGCAATATGTATTACCCGAAGCAATTGCCAAGTACCCATTGACATCTGAGTGGCGAGTGGCAAATCACTACAGCTACAACTTAAATCACCAGAGAGGTTCATATGATATCTGATTTAATTAAAAATTAATTATTTCCTCACAAACAGAGGACATAATTATATGACATCGGTCTAAAAAAGCTTTCGGCACAGTGAGTGAAAGCTAACTAAATACAAGTTTAATTTTCACTGATTTTGAAGAAAGAAGTCATATTTGTCATAGTACTAGAACAACGACTAATACTACAACTACTAGTACTAGTGAACTACTACTGTTTTTTTCCTGTTTTCAGCAGGGGAAGGGGATCGCATTGCACAAACTCCAAGAACCTGTATGGTTACATATAACCATGTGGAGATTTTACTGGAGCACTTTTCAAGAGGATTTCTGGCCTTCATTAAAGATCCGTTCTCCATGAAAGACAAACGAATGTCCTGCATGCCTTTTCTTCCAAAGATTATGCCAGAGTGTAGGGAAATGATGCTGGAATTTCGTATGGTCAACAAACCTCATGCAATTTCTTGGGTATGACATATTAAATATCTTTATAATTATGTGAAACAATCTGTAACAAATGTCATTTTATTAAACAAAATACCAACATCAACTAATACTCATGCAATGCTCAATTAGTCAATAATGATGCTTTGATAGGATCAGCTTCATTTTTATTAACACGAAAAACGTAAAATAAAACCGTGGTGTTTTTCATGACTAAAAAAGTAATGTACCAGAAATACGTTTCTTCAAAGGTTAGTTGTTTGCATCGTGATATGTGTAATATCCATTAAGTTCCGCTTCTATGTGTGTGTTGTCCATACAAGACGAGTAAACTTGACCAGATTATCGATTCCCAATAAGATGAAATGACAAGAGGAATTTTGTTTAGTGTCTTTTTTCTTAGCACTGAATGTAGGACGATATAATGCTCTTCAAACTTAGAATGATTTCATATAATGTATTATCAGTTATGAATACATTTGCACTGTTAATGTTATTTAAGAGTGTACATTCAATTGCTATACTAAATTACATGCATTAATTGTTCATATTATCCAGTAATTTACTATCCTGTAATATTTTGTTGTTGTTGTAAATATGTATATAACAATTTAACTCTCAAAGTATATGTTGCCTTTTTTCAAGGTCTAAACTTACCGAAATATGCTACTAGTTACTTTTAATCGGATTTAAAAACTAATTACCGTCTATGCTATAATGTTAAATTATAATATTATATTTATGCAACAACGTTTTCTTCAACGAAAAATCAAAGCAAAACAAAACAAACAAATCATTCTTTTATTACGAGGATACCAAATACTTTGTATATATATTTATACATGTTCTTACTTATTGTTTATTGCTGTTATTTTTGTTTAAGCAGATGTTTCTGCATTTATTGATAACTCAAATATAAAACATTCAAATAACAATAATAGTATATAATATAATTGATATAATATAATATAATATAATAGTATTATGATTGCAGGGGGTGACTGGAATTGTGTGCAGAACAGAACCCTAGATACTTACGGGATATCTCACGCATATTTGCCCAAAAAATACTTTAAATCCTTCCAAACAAGAAATAAGCTTTTAGATATATGGAGAAATTTGTTTCCAGACAAGAAACAGTTTACTTGGCGACAGTTATCATTAAAACTATACTCTCGTCTGGACTATTGGTTAATAACAAAAGATTTTAAATGTTCAGTTTTTTCGACAGATATTCGACCATGTTTAAAATGTGACCACAATGCAATATCTTTGAAAATCAAAGTATCCCAAGAGAAAAGGGGAAAAGGTTATTGGAAGTTAAATAATTTTTTGCTGGAAGATAATATGTATGTACAAAATGTTAAAGACTTGATACGGAAGATTAAGATTGAAACAAGTACTATGAGTAAACAACTACAGTGGGAAGTTTGTAAGTTTAAATTAAAAGAATATAGTATACGTTACGCAAGATTAAAACAAACAAAAATGAAACGGCATTATGTGAAAATGGAAAAGGAATTAAGACAATTGTGTTCAGTAGAAGATGAACATTTAAATGATACTGATAAAGAAAAACTAGATAACCTAAAACGAGAGCTAGACAAATGGTATACTATGAAATGTAAAGGAGCTTATGTCAGATCAAGAGAAAAATGGCTAGAACAGGGTGAAAAATGTACGAAGTATTTTTTACAGCTTGAGAAACAAAGAGGAAAAAAGAAAGAGTTACATTATATAGAGAAAGATGGTAACAGAATTGTGAACATTGAAGATATTTTAAAAGAGATTCAACAATTGTATAAGATGATGTATAGTAAGACAGAAGAAAGTGGAGCAAATTATGATGATTATTTTAGAAATGTAAACATGAAGTGTTTGACAGAAGAGGAAGCCGAAAGCTGTGAAGGTCTGTTAAAAGAGACGGAATGTTGGAAAGCATTGTCTACTATGAATTTAAATAAGTCACCTGGGAGTGACGGTCTAAGTGTTGAATTCTATAAATGTTTTTGGGAACAGATAAAGGACATGGTGATAAATAGTTTAAACGAAGGGTATGAGAGGCAAGGGCTCTCGTTCACACAAGGTCAATCCATTCTTACTCTTTTGTATAAAAAGGGCAACAAAGGTTCTCTTGAAAATTGGCGACCGATTTCTCTCCTTAATATAGATTATAAAATTGCAGCACGTGTTTTGTCAATACGGCTACAACCAAATATGCCAAGTATAATATCGGCCGATCAGAGAGGTTTTGTAAAGGGTCGAATGGCAAGTGAAAACATAAGACTTGTACAAGATGTTATTGATTATTGTAAATTAGCAAATATTGACGGTATCATTTTATTTTTAGATTTCAAAAAGGCGTTTGATAATGTAAATCACTCATTTCTTATTGAGACATTGAAACGCATGCATTTCAAAGTTTCCTTTATAGGATGGATTAAAGCTTTATACACAAATGCCCATGGTAGGGTGTCACAGCATGGGTGGCTATCTGAAACATTTTATATTCAAAAGGGCGTTCGTCAAGGCTGCCCAATTTCAGCTTCGTTATTTATATTAGTGGCAGAAATATTAGCAAATAAAATTCGAGAAAACGATACAATAAGAGGGATAAATATTACAACCAAAGATATAGAAGTTCAGAGGGTTAGTGAAGTAAAGATAACACAATTCGCAGATGATACCACATTATTTGTTAATTCGATGGAATCGGTAGATAATGTTATGAAGGAGTTAGACGATTTTGAATACTTTGCAGGTCCAAAGATTAATTGGAATAAAACTAAAGTAATGAAAATTAAAGAATTAGATACGACAAAATATGATATTGAATTTACAGAAGAACCAATTAAACATTTGGGTGTTTACGTTGGTAAAAATTATAAATATGTAAGCAGTATGAATTGGGAGGGGAAAGTTGAAAAAATGAATAATATTCTTAAGACGTGGAAAATGAGACGACTGACCTGTTATGGAAAAATAATAATTATAAAATGTTTGATAATTCCTCAGCTCGTCTATTTAGACACAGCTGTCTCAATGCCTATTCATATATGCAAGGCTTTACATAGGACTATATATACTTTTATATGGAATTCTAAACGTGAAAAAGTAAAACGAAATGTTTGTATCAAGTCAGAAAGAGAAGGGGGGCTTGGTATGGTTGATTTGATTTTGAAAGCTAATTCACTTAGATTATCATGGATATATAAGTTTTTTAATGCAGATGATGCAATGTGGAAGACATTATTTTCATTTTGGACTGAAAGAGTTGGCGGGATGCCGTTATGTTTACAGTATAATTGTCATATTAAACACATGAAAATGATATGTAAAAAAAGAAATTTACCAATGTTTTATATGGATTTGCTTTGCACATGGTCAGAAATTCGATATGTAAATAAATTTGAAGTAAAAGATATTCCCAATGAAATACTTTGGAATAATAGTAACATTGTAATTGATAATAAACCTCTGTATTTCCCATCGTGGGGAAAAAAAGGAATTTGTAAAATCAAACATGTTATAAATCAAGGTACATGGATAGATAACTCTCTATTCAATAACCATTTTGATGTAAAAAATCTGTTGTTTTTATTCAAAATGTCAAAATTAAAAAAAGCATTCCCAAAATATTGGTCACAAAATTTACGTTTAAACAAAGTTTCAAGTCTCAATCAAACAATGTACATTGAGACAACTTTAGATGTTATAAACATTGAATTCACTACAGCGAAAAGTTACTATAATTTAATGCTAGAAAGGAAAAAAGAAAAAATTGGTTTCCTTTTCTGGCAAAATATGTTAGGACTACCAGAAACATTTGTTTGGAAAGATGTATTTCAGTTCAAATTTAATAAGATAAGAGACAATTATATTAAACAATATAATTTCAAATTAATTCATAGAATATTACCATCGAAAGACAATCTTTTTATATGGAAAATCGTACAATCCAACGAATGTGAAATTTGTCGAGAAAAAGAAACTATTGAACATTTTATATTTCGTTGCAAGAAATTAAGAGTTTTCTTGAAAATTATCTCAAGAATTATATATTTCATTTTTAAAATAGAAATTGAAATTGATATGAAAATGTTATTGATTGGATATAAAATAGATAAAAGAAAATTTACTTTACTTAATTTTTTGATCAATTATGCTCAACTGGTTATATATAAAGACTACGTAAAGCGGAACTTTGGGGAAGTACCAACCAATCCAAAGAGGTTAATAAATAATTTTATTTCATCTTTAAAATGTTATTTGAAATACAAAGAAAATATAAGATACTTCGATAACGAAGAAGTTAAGAAAGTATTAGAAATGTTAAAATGATCATTTTAAGAAATTATGTTGATCTTGTATTTAATTCATATGTTTCATTTTACTTGTTTTGTAAATAATATATATGTATTTTGAAATGGAACAATAAAGTCCCTCTGAAGAGGTAAAAAGAAAAAAAAAAAAATATATATATATAATATAATTGATTTACACAAAGAGTGACAACTTAATACACACAAATAAAAATGCATAATTGAAAGCTTGAAAGTATGCGGGTAAGTAAAAATAATCAAGATAAATGCAGTTATGAATTTATGTTCAAGATTTTGTTATTAATATTATTATTATATAAATATTTGCTAAACTATAATGTACCTCATTATGTTTCACAGGGCCTCATGGAAGACCACCAATATTTGTTATAATAAGTCACCCTGTCTAAATATCAGAAAAAAATAAATGAATGATTAAATATTAAATAAATGAAATAATACGGAGATAGCATGGCCTGGCTCACCCAACATTTCCTGTACTCTATTCACTAAATAATACCTCTCTCTAATTTATCTCCCTCTCTCCTTAACATATCAAGTCGTCCTCCAAAGGACTACCGAAATAACATGCACACTCTCTTTTCTATTCTATCCCCTTTGAAACCCAACATCACATTTTGCAACTACCCACATAGTGAAACTGTAAACTTAAGGAATGTTAAATTTATTGATATTGAATACACTATGGTCCTATTTACTGCTAAGTTATTCTTGAAGTTCCTTGTCAATCAATACCACTGTAAATCATTCAAAGTACTGATTTTACCCCCTCCATCAGTCCATCTACCTATACACCAATTTTTGAAAATATAATTTTGTGTAAGTTTGAACTGTGAAACATGTTTTGTTTATTCTCATGTCTGACATTTTGTTTCTTCATAAACATAATTTTGTCACATTACAGAGGGATCTCCATGACATCGGAGAGAAAGCAGAATACCGACCGGCTAAAGATGATGATGATGAGATGAATGTCAAACCTAAAGAAATGGAGGTCACGTGCCAACTAAGTGATAATGACACGCTTACAGAGGTCAGATTAACGTACATATTATACAGAATTATATTATTAGAATAATACAGTGGATTCATAATCCACAGCGTCATCTAGCGACACCAGTGTTTAGTCGGGTTCACGTGATGCATTATGGAAAAAGTAGACAAAATGTCAGTTGTGACATTGTTATATACCCGATGCGATAAGGGGATTTATTCAGAATTTTCGTTGGGAGAGGTTTGAATAACTTATCTGGGTTAAACTACTTTTGCGCTCATTCCAGATATATCAGTCTTATTGACCCTACTCATAACGTTTTTTGTCATGTTGGCCACGTTTGGGCAGAAATTGACCACTATGGTCACTTTCCAATTGTTATTATCAGCTAAGGAGATTTGATGGGCTTATTTTATGTAAAAATGCGCCCTGATGGTTACGTGTTGGCCATATCTACTCAATTTGAAAAATTCCTTTAAACAAAAAGTACAAGCGCCCTTTACTGTCCCTGTACGTTTAAGTTAAATGCAATTTAAGTATGTAACCGTCAGCTATTTGAAATCTATTTAATGTTT
Organism: Strongylocentrotus droebachiensis; assembly: GCA_035222895.1. Taxonomy (NCBI): domain Eukaryota; kingdom Metazoa; phylum Echinodermata; class Echinoidea; order Camarodonta; family Strongylocentrotidae; genus Strongylocentrotus; species Strongylocentrotus droebachiensis. Next base: position 11,178 of record JAVYIG010005221.1, read on the forward strand.
TTCATTCTTTGTAATGGGTGTATCAAATTGTAGAGCCACATAGGCTTTTACTGCAACACCCTTTTTTATTTTCCAACAATTTGTGTTTAAATAACATTACTTTGTTTCACATATTTAAGTTAATTTTTATATGTACATTGTAAATGTTTTTAACCCGTTTTCTGTTTTTTGTTTTTCACTGAATTTGAAATAAAATTGATCAATCAATGAATATATGACCATTTATATTAATTCCTGTTTAAAACCTGTCCAAACTAGTAGTTAGAATCAATGGATAGGTAGGTTTTAAAGTCCAAATTTAATTGCGGCTCCAAATCTACTTCATAGAAAGGAAAAAGCTGTAACTCCATCTGTAAATTATTTTTGATCCTACCCGCCATAATATTCTATATGAATATGCAGTTTATATTTCTTTACTTGTTCATCTTGTGTAATTCATGTGTAATCCCCTACAAATATATATATATATATATATATTATTTTGAATAATCTTTTCCTGCCAATTGTGTTGATATCAACGCTTTCTTATATCCAATGGTAGAGTGTCGATGCAAGCTTCATCCGAAAGACTAAGCATACTTTCTACTTCGAATGGAATTTTAACGGGAAAGCAGATGACCTGCCGGTGAAGCTGAAAGTGAAACAGTCAAAACGTCAGATGGATATAAAGTTCAGAACACATTTTCTTGCTTCTATTGGTGGGTTTTCAAATAACTTAGCTAAGGCCTATTTGTTTTGTTTAATTTTAGCAAAGGAGGCTCTGTGTTTTACTTTGACTTTAAGTCGCAACCGTAACTACACATATTAAACATGCTAAAATGTTTTATTGAATGTGGTAACAAATACATTGAAGTGAACAGTTTTCAGTAAAAGTTATCACTGGAGGCGTTGAAATTCGATAACATTTGGTTTCCGTGGTTACCTCCTAAAATAGAATACATGAATAATTTGTCTGTTTTATCTAAGCTAAATGACGTTAACATTTACTTTTTACTGCAAATATTAGTGAAGGAAGTTGATTTCATTGTCACATGGATCGAATTTTAAACCAAACTCCAATTTTGTCAGAGGCGGGAAAATCTTTGTCATGATGGGCGGACGTTATGAGTGTCATGGGCAGACATGAATTTTGAACAAAATCTATGAATTTCCTCTTTAAGATATAAACACAGCTACAGTGTGCTTTGTCCTTTAGTTTTGTTTAATCTACATATTTTCTTACTACCCCCCCCCCCTCCAATTTTAATGCATTGTATTTGAATCAATACAAATCTATTAGAGTTTAACTTAAACTCACCAACATGAATTGTGCTTTGATCGTTAGCAAATAAAAAATATTTAAATAAAATGAGGCAACAAATTTAATCAATACAACACTATGATTTGTCTAATTGAATCGTTATTGAATCGTTACTGTAATTCAATTTGTAACGCAACATGAATATACAACCAATAACATGAACATAATGAAAACATAGTTTTACAAAGTGAACACGATTTCCAACTCTTGAAATAGGAATAACCGAGACATCACCAGGAAAAACAGATTGTTCATCCCCGAGACCGTCGGCACTCACATCAGTCGACATTCCTCTTCAAGGGGCATCAGCAGCAGCTGGTGAAGTTTATACTTCTAAAGCCAGGTAAGAATTGTTTCATAATTGCTAATGTCGATACACGCTAATCTTTATTGATTACGATATCATTAATGGGATAATTAATATCTTACACACAAGGGCGGCCGAGCGACTTCCAAAGTGGTGGGGGGCACCAAGAAAACAGGGCACCTACACAGAAAATTCTAAAAAGTGAAAATGTACAATCTTTTAGACATTGGTATATACCCCTACATTGTGATTTCATTATCAGGGATTATCTAATATTCTTTTCACTTCATACACCATACAAGATATTGCTTAAGCATCATGCTTTGCAGTTGGGTTTGATGGTCTGAAAACTTATTTGCGAGCGAGCGAAGAAAGCAAGGAAAATATTAAATATTTGTGAGATCGCAGTGCGAAAAATTACATCTTATAAAGAGCAAAAAACCCAATCCTGATGGGGCTATGAGCACATTCTCATAACGGAAGACTGAAAAGGCCTTTGATAAATAACATAAGTATATCATCTATAGATGCGTGAGAGTGTAGCGAGCGAGCTTTGGGAGAAATTGCTCGTAGTCGCTTGAAATTTGGGGCGCGTTTAATAATGAGAGGAAAAGGGGACACTTATCAGAAAAGAAAAGTAAGTAGAAAGAGTAATTATCAGAGGTGAAAATGGGGCATTTCTTACACCCTCAAAAAGAGGCACTCACCAGGGATGAAAAAAGTCAGTCATAAAAATAGGAAATGGGCATTTGTCGACGGAAAAGTGGCCTCCATCAGATTTTGATAGGGGCATTTATAGGAGGTGAAATGGGCACTTATGAAAAGGGGAAAGGTCCCTTATTAAAAAGGAAAAGAGGTACGTATCATTGTTAAAAGGGAAATTATCAGACTGTGAAAAGAGGCACTTATCGCACCTGAAAAGGGGCAATGACCAGATTGGAAAAGGGGCACGTATGTGCATTACTTGAAAGAAAATGGGCACCGATCAGATTTTAAGAGGCATTTATCGGAGGTTAGGGGGGCACTTATCTGAAGTGAAAAGGAGTAACTTCTCGTACCTGAAAAGGATCATTTACCAGAGAAGGGGAAGGGGCTCTTTTTTAATGGGGCACTTATTAGAAAGGAAAAGGGGCATTAGTTGAAAGAAATTGGGCACCGATCAGATTTTAAAGGGGCATTTATCGGAGGTTAAAGGTATTACAAAGTTTTGGTAAATTTTTTGAAAATTGGCTGGATAGTGATTCTTTACAATTTTGATATCTTTGGATGCCCCTATGGATGTATTATAAGCACTTAAAAGCCCCTAAAATTCTTCTGCTTTCGAGAAAAATTGAATATAAACAATTACCGGTGCTCCCGGTACATTTGGATAAATTTGAAATAACGCCTACGGCCAGACGATGGTAGCTGCGACCATAACAATATCAGAATATGCAGATCTGATATATATATTCCAAACAGTAATATCAAATCGGTCGATCTTAGTCAAATAACATTGTTTTATAGCTAAATTAACATATTGACCTTGAGAGGGCGCTATACAACATAAAGAGTTTATTATTTACAATTTTCATCACTTTACACTCGATTTCAACCGCGACAACGATCACTGAATATTGTAGGATTGCATATGCTTCCATTATGTTCATTTGAACCAAATTCATTACCCCATACCAAACCTTTGTATTACCTTTAAGGGGGCAATTATCTGAAGTGAAAAGGACTTACTTTTTGTACCTGAAAAGGGTCATTTGCCAGAAAAGGGGCACTTATGAGAAGGGGAAGGGGCTCTTTTTTAATGGGGCACTTATCATTAGGAAAAGGGGCACTTATTAGAAAGGAAAAGGGGCACATGTGAAAATATAAGGTGCGCTTATCCGAGTTAAAATGGGGGTAGTTATTAAAAGGGGAAGGGTACTTATTACAAAGGAAAAGGGGGACTTGTCAAAGTAAAAAAGTTACCTCACAGATTTGAATAGGGCAATTATCAGAGGTGAAGGGGGCACTAATCAAAAGTGAAAAAAGGCGCTTCTCGTAATTGAAAAGGGCACTTACTAGAGACTAAAAAGGCACTTATTTCAAAGGGAAAAGGGGCACGTGTCCAAATAAAAGGGGCACTTATCAGAGTTGAAAAGGGGAAGAGGTACTTTAACAAAGGAAAAAGTGTGGGGCACTGTGCCCCCCTGCCCCCCCCCTCCCCCTCCACCGGGAGGGCCGTCTCTGCTTCCACAATAATATTCCGATATCGTTTCAGATAAATATCTAGTTTAAGCCAGCATAAATCAAAAGGTAGAAGCGAGAATTGTCATTATTGTTTGCGTTCTGTTTCAAAATGTTAATTTAATGATTTAGCAATGCCTTTGTCTAATTCCATTGCGACTAATACACATATTTGTATAGATAAATTTATTTTGGAAATCTTACTTAATGGAGTGAGAAAAAAAAGGATTGAAAAATACAATTTGAAAAAATTTGAAAAAAATTACGTTCTCCTGATACTCATCAATAATTTTTATTTTAACTCCTCTCATCCACGCTACACAAAAGGAAATATAATCTGCCTAGAAAATGTGTACAATTGCATCTAACAAAAAAGTGAGAGAGACAAGAAAGATGAAAACACTTAGAATCCATGCTTATGCTTCGGAAATATCCGGATAATCTTATCAGAGTAGGTGTCTATGAGGCACGTTATGTAGAAAAAATATGTTCAGACATACAAAAACAAAAACAAATCAAGAGGAAATATGGTTTATGAATACTATCCCAGTTATTTGATGTGCTATACATTGTAAAAGTCTGTCAAGTGAGATTTCGTTTTTATATAAACAAATTAAATTCCATATTTTTTCTAAACAAATATAGACCTACCGTGGAATCTAAGGAGCAGAATTTTGACGACCTTCTCAAGACAGTAGCTAATCAGATTTGTAAGGATATTGACATCGACAATCTAGGCGTAAAATTGGGTTTTGACACTCCGGATATAGAACGTTACATGCAAAAGAACAGACAAGACCACACGTTCATGGGAACACTTCATATGCTTCGGGATTGGAGGAAAAGGAGTCAAAGGTCTGAAGAACGTGAACAATTGACGAAAGCCCTAATCGCAATTGGTCACCAACGTCTGGCAGACGACCACATGAAAGACGATATGGCAAGTTTGTATGAACAAGGAAAATAGACAAACAAAATATTGAAATCTGTGATTTATTATGGTTTAATTGTTTACCATGCATGCATAATGTAGTAAAATGTAATGTTCACATTTTTGTTAACTTCGTCGATACAAAATATTTCATTCACATGTTACGAATATATTTTTTTCAATAGTCAGAATGTGAATTGCATACATTACGTGTTGTTAGGTACACGTAGGACAAGCCATATATTTATGCTACCTAGCAATAATTAATGTATGAAGTTCGCAAATTTCTTATCAAGCTAAACATCAATCACTTTAGAACTTACAAATAATAGTTGAAAACCTTTCATCACAGTTGTATGTCATCTTCTGCCATTGTTGCTTGGCAGTATGCTGTCCGCGTAAAATACGTAGATAACTTTGCATGTAGAGAATAGCGAAACAAAATACACGCCGATCACTGGTGGTTCAGTCAAGTGCTTGCCATTTTCCAATTGCATATGTACCCCCAAATGCCCCCAAATGACACCGTTGCCGGTAAAAATAACCCTGCATACTTTTCAGCAAAATATTCAACATAATGTCCAACGACCAGAAACATGGTGACATTATTAAAGTAACCCCGTTGAATGCCCGATAGTTAAGAATGTATAGTATGTAAAAGCTCAGTGGTAGAGCATTGTCTCTTTAACGGGTCCCTCGGAGAGCAAGGACCTAACGTAGTCAGTCCCCTGGTCGATTAATTGCAAGTGCTTTCCAAGCAGCCAAGTGAAACAAACCAACACACCGATCAAACATGTTATTAGCGATGTAATTTAGCGTTACCGGGTTAATCGTAATCTTCATTACACCCACATTAGTCTTGGCAATATAATAGGAATATATATTTAATATGAAATCACAGCTAACTATACAGATTTAATTCTTGTCTGTGCATAAGATCTACACATGAAATTGTGTCTATCTTGTGTATATGTCTTCAATTGTTTAGATTAGTATGCATAAGCCTGGCGATTATGATGTTTTATGTCCAATGCATATATATTTCATAATATAACATACTGAGATTAGATTTGTGTGCATAAGTCTGCGCATCCTCATTATGAATTAATTTGCATATTTATTTCATATGATATCATACTGAGATTAGATTTGTGTGCATAAGTATGCATATCATAATGTTTAATGTCCAATGTATGTATTTGTTTCATATGATATCATACTGAGATTATATTTTGTGTTCATAAGTCTGCACATCACAATGATGAATTTGTATCGCATATATATTTCATATGATATCAAACTGAGTTTGGATTTTGTGTGCACAAGTCTGCATATCATAATGTTTAATGTCCAATGTTTATATTTATATTTCATATGATATCATACTGAGTTTGGAATTTCGTGCATAAGTCTGCATACCATAATGTTTAATGTCCAATGTTTAAATTTATATTTCATATGTTATGATACTGAGTTTTGATTTTTGTGCATAAGTCTGCACCTCATAATGTTTAATGTATCCAATGTATGTATATATTTCATATGATTTCATACTGAGTTTGGACTTTTGTATAAAGTCTGCATATCATGTTTAATATCCGATGTTTATATTATTCTGTACAATTATATTTCTGAATGTCAGAAAACTATAGTGCGTATTATCGGGGCACACATTTTCAGAATAACGCATGACTAAATACATATAAGTCTACATAAATATTTGACTAAAGAGTCATTCAGATATTTTTGGTTTCGTTTCATGTGACGTAAAGTGTAAAAGAGTTGTTGCAAACTTCACAGGGTTGGGTATTTTGATGAATTATTGGCCTATAGTCTAATTTAAATATTGTTAAATATATCCATTTTGCCGTTGCCATTATATGCCTTTAATCCGAATGTTATTAATGCTATTTGTCCCCATCGATCTGTATATTAAATTTATTGATTCCAGTGAATAAACAAAATGCAATTATATGGTTCCTGTGTCACATTTCTGTCATTGCTGAGTGCATGGTGCCGAACTATAACTACTTAAAACTAAGTACATGTACATTAACCAACGAGGATGAGTACTGGGAAAGGTGAAACATAATTCGTGAGATTTTACAATGTTTTTATGTTAGTGTGAAGCAGTGACATAGAGAGAAAAAAAATGTCCACTAAAAAGGATAGTCTTTCAAATGGCCTCATTTCCGAATTATGACAAGTAAAAGATAAATTAAATAAAACTGTTGGACCACAATTTTTTGCAGTCCCATATACACATGTATGTGTACAGAGTATGTGAGTGTGCCATTTTCCTATCATTTTGATAATGTCAAAACCTCACAGTAAACACCAATACTGGTATGCTACATGATCAACCTTTCAAGTCGCTTCCACATAGGTTCTTTCACATTGCAATTGCATGACTAGAAATGCATACAACATATATATTAGGAGTAGTTCGGACTTGACAAACCATAATGTGGCATCCCCCTTTTCCCCCCTATTTTGTAGTTCCTTTTGTAGTTTCGGACTTTTTAATTTAATTACTCATTTTTCATAAGTATCATTTGAGGTGTTCACACTAGTACAACCATTGCTTTTTAGTTGTTTCCTCTTATTCGAAAATGTACAAGCATTCCTACATTTGTTTTAAATGTTTATAATCTATTTGTAATGTTTTGTTGGAAAGATAATAAATTGAAAATTGAAATTGAAAGTGAACATGTACATTTAATACCATTCACATTACTTGGATGGCCATACATTATCTTCTTGCATTTTAACAAAGATATATACCAAGAAAGCTACCAAAGTTGTTTGAGCAGTAACTACCCACATGATTCAATTCTATCCTGCAATTAACAGTACACACTCTCCACTCCTTGATGAAGCACTTCAGGTGCTTCAGCCATTTCATTTTTTTCAAACAATGATTGGTTCTGGGTAAAAGTGTTTTGTGCTGCAAATTGGGCATGCCTGAAATAATTCAAATTTACATTCAGGTATTGTCCATGTTTATTCATTTTTATCTCTTTATTGAATAACCCCAACACAAAAGGGTAGACAAACCTGTCTCATGTACATACCCTGTTTGAACCACTATGCATACAACCCAAATTCAGAAAGTTACAAATAGAGAAATACAAGTAGAGAAGTATTGTGCGTGCATGCTAAATCCGTAAACAAAAAACAAAAACAAAAAAAAGGTAAGTAACGGTAAGCATAGTACTGACTTTATAGTTTACGTGTATAGATGGAATTAACTTAGTTAACAGTGTATTGTTTTAAGTACATATTAAGTAAAACTGATTTACAAACTAGTGTGATCTTTTGACTGATGAATAAATAAAATAATGAAATGTAAATACATTTCTTTGTCGACAGCAAAATTATCACTTTCAGGAAAATCCGATTCCTTATTAATTTCAAAATTTACAGTACAAAAAGTAAAACGATTCGAAGATTTAAACGCCCAAGGGAAAACAAAGTCTGTATCATTATATAAGGACGATAAAACTTGAATCTTGAATCTTGATTATTAATATAGGCAATGACAATGTCCTGCGTGTGTTTTTATCATGAAAATTATTTATTCATAATAGTAACCCATGGGTCTAGTTCTATTTTTTTTTTTACTAATTGATTTATTTAATTACTATACGCTTCAAGGTTTCTATTACATTTAATTCACACACATGTACAGGTAAGGCATAATTACAACAATGGATTTACTATTATAAGTATGTTTCAAATTTGTTGACAAAAATAACCCCATTTGACAAAAATAACTCCATTAAAAGAAAAGGATGGCTGTTCAAATACCATCTTATTCGAATCATGACAAACGATTAGGCCAAACTTTCATACCACATGTGTTCCAACCCATTATCAGATTATAGGTGAAATTCGTGTGACCTTTAGAAAAGGTCAAGTCACTTTCTGACCTTTTCAATGATTAAAAAAAGTAACGGTATACACCATTTTGATTTGATTTGATTTGATAAGGTTTTATTCGAATATTCAACAATACAGCTGGAGGCTGATCGCAAGTGAATTTACAAGGTAAAAATAATTCCATAGACATAAAAATATAATTATATGCTTTAACACTTTTAAATTAATCCAGATATAAACAGTACATAGTACATAAATCATAAATAATGAAAACAATAATAATATTGAGTTCGGTTTGCATACTTGGATATGAAATAAATAGAAAATCAATGGGTGTAAGATCAGATATACAGTTTGAGAGTCGGTGCAGGACATTTTGATAATGTATTAAGGGAACAATTATTATTCATCATTCAAAATTTGAAACTAAATGATTAAACTGTAACATTTACATGAAGTATATATAAAATAAAAAAAATCGATAAAATACAATTATTAAATATTGTTATGTATGATACTCATGAATACGTGATGTAAAACCCGGCTTGAAAACATAAAATTAAATTTATTGAAATAACATTAATAATTATTGCATTGATCAACTTGCATTTATCAAAGTTAAATTTAAAAAGTCAGATAATATACATTGTTCTTCTGAGTTGCATATATTGGCAATGAGAATATCTTTTATAATAATTTATCGGATAAAAATTGCATTTAACTAAATTATATCTCTAAAAATTACATTTCTTTTCTCAAAATTCTTAAAAACTGCATTTTATCAAAGTTCTATTTATTAAAATCATATTTATCAAAACTATATTCATAAAACTACATACAAATTCAGATAGAGGTTTAGGATTAAATAGCTAGACCTATATGAGGAGGTCGGGATTCCTATTTAGTAAACGAACAATTGATGGGATACTAGAATTGTAATATCTTGTGGTCCTGCATTTTGGTTCATGGAGAAGATGTGAGTTGCGTAACTGCCTTCCAGACAGTGATCGTCGGGACTTTGGAAGAAAGTCACGATGGCGAGCTGACGTGAGAAGGTCACGTGCAAAAGAGAGGAGAAGACCTTCTGGTCGTGAGTGGAGAGAATCAAGACGGAGGTGATCCAAAGCACCGCGGTAGGAGTCATACCCACCAAGGATGACTCGACAGACCCTTTTCTGCACCCGTTCAATGTCATTCGACTCACACCACTGGACAAGACTATCAAGTTGAAGTTGGACAGTAGAGGGCTCATTCGCTCGGCGAATTTCTACTACACTGAGGTCATCCACATATTTCCACCTGTGGTTGAATTCACTCAGCGCATCATTAATCATGACAAGAAAAATCACGGGACCTAATTTTGTGCCCTGGGGGACTCCGCATGTAACTCCCAGATCACAAGATATGCTCGAACCAACTCTAACTGCCTGTTTGCGCTCATTCAAAAAACTACAAATCGCTGGTATACTATCAGTGCAGGTTGTACTCCGTAGTTGATTAACTTTCCAATGACAACATTGTGATTCACGTTATCAAACGCCTTTGCGAAGTCGATCGCGCACAAAGAAGCACAGTGGCCAGGTCCGTCTAGATTCTTTCCGATTGTGTCAAGAAGGCTGACGAGGTAATGTGACGTGGAGCTGCCAGCAACATTACCAAACTGCTTCCGGTCAATAATAGGTGAGAGGTCGCGAGTAACCCATCTACAGATGAAGGTTTCCATCACGCGTGAGAATATTGCGGTGATGGAGATGGGCCGTAAGTCTGATAGTTGTGAAACTTGCTGTTTCTTCGGAATAGGAGTGATAACTGCTCGTTTCCAACTCGAAGGGTAGTTCCCAGAGTGAAGAATGGCATTGAATATCACCGAGAGGGGTTCCGAGAGTTCCATTGCAAACTCCTTGATAAGTTTGATTGGAATATCGCCCGGTGCCGCTGCCTTGGATGCATTCAGCCGACGTAATACGTTATACACTTGGTGGGCATGAATCATCGGTGGTGGTAAGGGTGGAAGATAAGATGGTAGAGATGCCCAGTCCAGTGATGGGAGCTGGTTACAGATGTTAGCGAAGTGTTCATTAACCCTGGCAGCTTTCTGCGAGTCGTTATGCCCAAGGCAGGGTGGAAGGGTTAGCGAAGACTTGGTAACTCCAGCCATGCTACGCATGCATTTCGCATGCAATACACAATCAACCCATTCAAAATTACCAATAGACAATTTTTTTAATTTTTTTTACAATGTAAACCCTTCAAAATTACTCAATTGCATTTAAGGTAACATATGACAAATATTTTGCAAACCTAATGACACTGTAGAAGGTAATATAACTTATCGCAACTAAACTGAAAACATAGATATGAGGTGGAAAAACCATTGCGTTTGCTTTTTTTATGGCGTAAAGTGTTCTACGCTTCATATTTCTGTTTCTTATGACGTAGAGCTCAGTTCATATACGTGAGGGAAATTTGTGGCACAGTTGCCTTTCATTTACATGTAAAAAAAACGTGGTAGCCTTTTTGCATCGGTTTCGCGCATCATATCTGCCATTCATTTACACGATATACAAATATTTGTTTTAAACACCCCTATTAACCTCGTCATATCTAAACAAGCCTTTAAATGCCACATATAAGATCGAAATCATTCAACAGTATGCATTTATAATATGTACAGAAAGAACTTGGTATTTCAACAGTTATGAACATCACATTATACAGGAATATTTTCATATGCATATATAAAATATATATTAAGCAAGTACATGGTATACAAAAAATCCATCTTAAGCTCTTCAGGGGGGCGTTTCACAAAGCCTTTTTTCAATGACAAATGACAACAATCAGTGACAAATCTGATGATAACCAATCAGGGGCAAGGATTATAGTAGCTTATAACAAAAACTGACATTTGTCACTGATGACAAGCTTTGTGAAACGTCCCCCAGGAATAAATGGTCTGCCGAGAGCCAGAACGGCGTTACCGAATATACAGACTTTGTTTTTTGTTGTTTTTGTTTTACCTGAATGCTAAGCAAGCATGTGAATGCTTGTAAGTATGCAAAGAAGGGGACTGATGGTTTTAAGTCCTCTCTGAGGAATGTCGTAATGAGGATTGATGCCTTACCAAAGGGCATTGGCGCATCGTCCTGGTTGAGAACACGGGACCTCCCGGTTTTGAGACCACTGCTCTACCACTGAGCCATCGTGCCTCTTTAAAGTTAATACCCTTTTGGCTCTCAGCACACCAAATAACTTGTATTCTTTACATACTAAAAACCAAAAACCCATGCTACTACATTGTCTGGAGTAAATATATTTATATTTATACACACACTGTTTGTGTGACAAAAGTCGATTGTGGCACTAGTAGTAATAGCAGTGAGTACCGGGACGGCCATAGGTTTTGTACACGAATATTTTCGTACTTATACTATTTCTAATTGACTCGTGTACATTAACTTTGACATAGTCTATTTTTGAGAAAAAACGGACTTATAACACGCGTGTCTATGGGTTTTTGACGATGTCTTGACTTTTTAAATTTAATTAGGGATTTGTCATTTTGGACTTGTAAATTTTTTCGATAAAAACTGACATATAACACGTGTGTCTATGTCATTGAGACTTTATGAATTTTACTTAGTGATTTTCTCTGCTGGACTTAGTTTTTTTTCAAGGAAAAAGTGAATTACAACACGTGTTTCTATGTGAATTTTGACATTTAGAATTTTACTTAAAGATCTTTAGGAATTATTGACCTTTTGAATAGTGGATAGGTATTTTCTTTGTGGAACTGACTTTTAACACGAGTGTCTATATGTAATTTTGACTCTTTGACTTTCTTTCTACCGGTATACTTTGTGTTTGACTTTCTAAGGAACGTTTACAACGCCGTTGTAGGTTGGATCAATATCTATTGTTCGATCAACTAAATAAAGGAATGTGTATTTACCCATACTGTGATCCTCGCATGGCAACACGAGGAAGCGTATTGCAGCCTATGTGTATAAAAGGGTATTGATTTTGTATAGGTCTAGTTTCTTTTGTATTTGAATTACCTCTTTTCAGCAATAGAACGGTACGTTGTTTCTTATTGATCGTGTATTGAGTTTATGAACCGCTCAACAGCCTTTCGACAAATGAAGCTTGTTTTAATCCGACCTGTTCATACCGTCGAGTTCTTTGGACTTTCACACAACACTTTGATATATAGTTCAGGGCTATGTTTGGACTCTCTCAAAACATCATCAAAACAGATTTGAATACAAAGATAACAATTGTAATGTAGATATGTTACTATATAGGGAACAGAGATAGAAAGTCACATTATTGTATATTATTTCATCGTAAATAATTATGTAAAATCTGTTAGCATAATAATATTGTACAGCAAACATACACGCCGTCAATCCGTAGTTTAGCGCCGTAAGATGCCGTAACGCCGCAATGTAACGCCGTATCGCCGTATCGTTATATCCACAACGCATTTGGCGGATCATTCATTCCTATGCTTCATCACCAACTTTTCTAGAGCACCCACTCTCTTTTTTAGGTCTAACACTCTATTATTAACTCCGTAACTCTATTTCATACTTTCACCATCTCGACTCTATTTCCTACTTTCACCGTCCCGACTCTATTTCATACTTTCACCATCCCGACTCTATTTCATACTTTCACCATCTCGACTCTATTTCCTACTTTCACCATCCCGACTCTATTTCATACTTTCACCATCTCGACTCTATTTCATACTTTCACCATCCCGACTCTACTTCATACTTTCACCATCTCGACTCTATTTCATACTTTCACCATCTCGACTCTTCTCATTCTGGACATACTTTGTATATTGTACGACTAATGTGACGTGGAATACACACATTCATGAAATAAAACACTATGTAGTACAGACATTTTACTTTATTTTACTTTATTTGTTTCCGTTTCAATGTGGACAACTTTATGCAAAACAGATTTGAATACAAAGATAACATTCATGTTACTAGGGAACAGAGATAAAATATACAAAACATTTTTAACTAGAGAGGTAGAACACAAGTCACATTATTTTATTATTTCATCGTAAATATGTAAAAACTGTTAACACAATTGTACAGCAAACAATTAGTGTTTATAAATAAATATCTTTAAAACATAAAACACAATAGAAAGTGTTTTTTTTTCTTCTCAGAAATGTCGATTGATGTACAACATGTTGAAATAGAGTAAATTTGTCATCTATTATTAGGGTTGTCTACGAAGTGTTCTTTGTCAGGGTGATGTCAAGCCTTAGTTGTCGCTTCCATCTGCACCCTCCGTCTCCGTCTCTTCTTCACTATCATCGTCATTCTCATCCTGATACTGGAATAACCCCTCAAATTGTGTACCATGTCTTGCTAAGACTCTTTTCACGGCTTTCCGAAGATTCATGCCATTTTCTACCTTTTCCGTGAGATCAGACATAATTTCATGATTGATGTCAGCTCTTCCAAGGTACACGTTCTGCTGCAAGAAGTTGGAGTAAAGATCGAAAAAGCTGCGTTTGACAGCCCATAGAACTTTAACGTGAGCCTTTTCTTTAGCTTCTTCTTCATCCATTCCATCAGAGATATATTTTTGATATTTTTCGTCCCTGAGATCCTCGGTGTTTGTCATGGACTGTTCTAACCATTCTTGATAAGCAGGGTTGTCCTCAGGTTCTTTCATGTCAGGTGACGATTCATCCTCTCCGTCATCTTCTGAATCACTTGTTTCAGATTCATCGCTAGATTCTACAACTCTTTGCTTTTTAGAGGGTGGTTCGGAGAAATCATCTTCACTAGCTTCTTCACCAGCGTTGGAATCTTCAGTCTCGTACCCATGATCTTTCATATCAGGATGTATATTCTGTGCGTGCCTCTTCATGTCGAACTTGCGACTATAGGTCTTATCGCAAAGTGAACAAGCGTAACGCTTGGACATATCGAAAGTATTCGTGTTGACTCGTTGGTGTTTAACTCGGATTTGATACAAAGGAAATTGAATCTTTATAATTATAGTTTGTCATTTGATAGATTTTGTTATTTGATACGTAACGCCGTAGATTAACGCCGTAAATCCGCAGTTTAGCGTCGTAACATGCCGTAACGCCGCAATATAACGCCACAACGCCGTATCGTATTATACACAACGCATTTGACGGATCATTCAGCTTTATGCTTCATCACCAACTTTTCTAGAGCACCCACTCTCTTTTTGAGGTCTAACATGCTATTATTAATATGTCTTTATTCCTGTCGCTATAAAGCAAATGTGACTTAATTACTTCTTCTTCATTTTCCATTGTTTCCTTCGGCATGATCAGGTAGTTTAACCGTGCATTTAACCTATCGAGTTGACTTTGTTGAATGGTACAAATTAATTTGATTAAAAGTATGGTAGAAATCTTGATCCCGTAATTTTTAGTGACATAAATAATCATCCTATACTTTAGTAACTGATCACGTGCTTTTGCACACTAGATCAATTAGGATCCAATCAAATCTCTGGAATTTGCCTTCGTCATATACCATTGGTTGATTTTTCACACATGACCAATTTTTATCATCTCAAAGTGAGAGCGATCTTTAAACATCGTTATTTGAGATTCAAATCCGACATTCGAGGACGAACAACGTATACGGTTTATACAGGAAAGCAATGCAATGCGAGAAGAATGCGATCCAGTTAGTGAACTTGTTCATCTTCAAAATGATGACTTTATGGTGATAACACAAACTATGGACAATGAACTTGTGGTTCAAACAAGGACGTATGACAAATATTTGGACGGTTAAACTACCTGATCATGCCGAAGGAAAGAATGGAAAATGAAGAAGAAGTAATTAAGTCACATTTGCTTTATAGCGACAGGAATAAAGACATATTAATAATAGCATGTTAGACCTCAAAAAGAGAGTGGGTGCTCTAGAAAAGTTGGTGATGAAGCATAAAGCTGAATGATCCGTCAAATGCGTTGTGTATAATACGATACGGCGTTGTGGCGTTATATTGCGGCGTTACGGCATGTTACGGCGCTAAACTGCGGATTTACGGCGTTATACATTACGGATTTACGGCGTTAATCTACGGCGTTACGTATCAAATAACAAAATCTATCAAATGACAAACTATAATTATAAAGATTCAATTTCCTTTGTATCAAATCCGAGTTAAACACCAACGAGTCAACACGAATACTTTCGATATGTCCAAGCGTTACGCTTGTTCACTTTGCGATAAGACCTATAGTCGCAAGTTCGACATGAAGAGGCACGCACAGAATATACATCCTGATATGAAAGATCATGGGTACGAGACTGAAGATTCCAACGCTGGTGAAGAAGCTAGTGAAGATGATTTCTCCGAACCACCCTCTAAAAAGCAAAGAGTTGTAGAATCTAGCGATGAATCTGAAACAAGTGATTCAGAAGATGACGGAGAGGATGAATCGTCACCTGACATGAAAGAACCTGAGGACAACCCTGCTTATCAAGAATGGTTAGAACAGTCCATGACAAACACCGAGGATCTCAGGGACGAAAAATATCAAAAATATATCTCTGATGGAATGGATGAAGAAGAAGCTAAAGAAAAGGCTCACGTTAAAGTTCTATGGGCTGTCAAACGCAGCTTTTTCGATCTTTACTCCAACTTCTTGCAGCAGAACGTGTACCTTGGAAGAGCTGACATCAATCATGAAATTATGTCTGATCTCACGGAAAAGGTAGAAAATGGCATGAATCTTCGGAAAGCCGTGAAAAGAGTCTTAGCAAGACATGGTACACAATTTGAGGGGTTATTCCAGTATCAGGATGAGAATGACGATGATAGTGAAGAAGAGACGGAGACGGAGGGTGCAGATGGAAGCGACAACTAAGGCTTGACATCACCCTGACAAAGAACACTTCGTAGACAACCCTAATAATAGATGACAAATTTACTCTATTTCAACATGTTGTACATCAATCGACATTTCTGAGAAGAAAAAAAAACACTTTCTATTGTGTTTTATGTTTTAAAGATATTTATTTATAAACACTAATTGTTTGCTGTACAATTGTGTTAACAGTTTTTACATATTTACGATGAAATAATATACAATAATGTGACTTTCTATCTCTGTTCCCTATATAGTAACATATCTACATTACAATTGTTATCTTTGTATTCAAATCTGTTTTGATGATGTTTTGAGAGAGTCCAAACGTAGCCCTGAACTATAATTATCAAAGTGTTGTGTGAAAGTCCAAAGAACTCGACGGTATATGAAACAGGGCGGAATAAAACGAGCTTCATTTGTCGAAAGTCTATTGAGAGGTTCATAAAGTCAATGCACGATCAATAAGAAACAACGGTACTGTTGCTGAAACGTAATTCAAATACAAAAGACACTAGACCTATACAAAATCAATACCCTTTACACATAATAGGCTGCAATACACTGCCCCGCGTTGTCATGCGAGGATCACAGTATGGGTCAATACACATTCCTTTATTTAGTTGATCGAACAATAGATATTGATCCAACCTATACAACGGAGTTGTAAACATTCCTCAGAAAGTCTAACTCAAAGTATAGAAAGGAAGTCGAAGAGTCAAAATTCCATAGACACTCGTGTTAAAAGTCAGTTCCAAAAAAGAAAATCTCTATCATACACTATTCAAAACGTCAACAATTCCTACAAATCTTTAAGTAAAATTCTAAATGTCAAAATTCACATAGAAACACGTGTTGTAATTCACTTTTTGCTTGAAAAAAAACTAAGTCCAGCAGAGAAAATCACTAAGTAAAAATTCATAAAGTCTCAATGCCATAGACACACGTGTTATAAGTCAGTTTTTATCGAACAAAATTACAAGTCCAAAATGACAAATCCCTCATTAAATTCGAAAAGTCAAGACCTCAACAAAACCCCATAGACATGCGTGTTATAAGTCCGTTTTTTCTCGAAAATAGACTATGTCAAAGTTAATGTACACGAGTCAATTAGAAATAGTATAAGTACGAAAAAATTCGTGTACAAAACCTATGGCCGTCCCGGTACTCACTGCTATTACTACTGGCACTCCAATAGCTGTACTGTTAGTTTGTATCACCTAGGAAATATGTCTTTTTTCAATTTCGTCAAAAAAAGTGAATATATCTTGACATTATCGCTAGTGTTATCAGAAATAACTATCAGTCAGCGGTTATAACAGGAAATTTGTATTTAACGATGAAATAAAGTGATGTCATATGTCATATTAAAGGGAAACATTGCACAGAATCACCCATAATATTTTAAGGGGAATTTCACCCTGATATTTAATTGGTTTAAATAGAAGCAGAAAAATTTGAGAAACAATTCACTGAAAGTTTGAGAAAAACCGGACAACAAATAATAAAGTTATGAATCTGTCAAAATCATGTGAGACAAATTGGCAATGCGGTCAGAATGTTGTGATGTCATCCCCTCACAATTCACTACTGATCTGAATGACAGAGTGACCGAAAATCTCAATTTTTTAAAATGTTAATGGAATAGTAGACCTATCTTTAATGTGGGCAACTTAACGCGCGATCTTACTATAATTATGATTCAATTTACTTCATTTAAGCGTAATTACAGCTGTACTCGACAGCAAACTTTTAAATAAAAACTCTTACTCTGTGCGGGTGACGTCATATATTAACTATACATTTCAGCGGAAGTGACGAAAAAGGTCAATGTTGATCGATACATTATCGATACAGTATGTTTGGTAAGTTTAATATCTAAAAGGCACAGTCAAATCAAAGCTTCATATTATTTGAGTACGCAAAGCAAAAATTAATAATGCATGAGATTGAAATCGATATGTTTCGATATTTTTGTGATCGGGGGCTTCGGGAGCGATGAAATGACCCAAAAGGGGCGGAGCCAAATATGCTTAGCGTGAACGGGGCGCGACTTTTTAAAACCTAACCCAGCCATCCTAGCGCATTCGAATATTTGAATATTAGATTTGATACGGTGTGGTGGAGATCAAATTAAATCGGCAAGACTCTGGACTATACCGGTATGTCGCAATGATTAATAACAAGTTTCTACCTGGGTGGTCATTCGTTTACAGTTAGCCTCCCGATTTTCTCGCGATGTCATTTATCTTAAGTAAACATATTGTAAGTTGCACTTGTAATTTGGTATAACATATCATTATATGGGGCCTGTCACCACGAAATGAGTCCAGTTGGTCAACAATTTTATTCCTGTTTTTAAGTATTATATGAATCTACGTTAAGTAAGCTTTAAACTAAGGGTTCACACATTAAAATTGATAAATTATATCCAGAAATATGAACAAAAACCTAATTGGACTTTATAAACAACGGGATTACCCAGTTTTGAGATAATTAGGTGTAAAGTTAATGATGCGTAACATAGCCTATATTATTTGCCAAAAAATGTTAGAAGGAGATATTTTCGTGACCTAAGCTCTGGGGACATAAACTACAAGACATTAATAAGTCGATTTTTGGAAAAATCTTAAATGTGGTAGGTGGGTCAATTTTCAGTACATACACACTACACATCGCTATTACTACGATTGAGCCTAATGCGACACTGGACTCATTTCGTGGTGACTGGCCCCATATGATAAATGATCGCATCTGATTCGGTGTGCGTGCGTATTGAGAATATTTACGAATAGCGCATGACGTATATGTTTCTTTTGAGCCAATCAAATGCAGCGCTATGAAGGCTAGGTAAGGATTTAAAAAAAGGCGCAAACGGGTTAAATGGTCGTGGTCAATGGGCTAAAGCCCAAAGCACCTCATTCTATGAACTTTTTAGACTGATTTTTATGTTGATTTTAGAAGTTGAATCATTTCGATGGACTTTATTTCTTTCTGTCATCAGCATTGCTCGATCTGATGTATATTTTGGACATTATATCAAATAATGAATAATTGTTTCAGGGGTATTGCGGTAGTTACTGTGTTTGTTGTTTGTAGTTGTTTGCAGGGGCGGCCGAGCGAATTCCAAAGTGGGGGGCACCAAGAAAAAAGGGCACTTTCTGCCAAAAAGGGGCACCTACAAGGGGAAATCTCAAAGCGAAAATATACAATTTTTTAGACATTGGTATATAGGCCTACCCTTATATTGTAAACAATTATCATGGATGATTTCAATATTTGTTTCACTTTTTACACCATACAAGATATTGCTAAAGCATCATAATTTACAGTCGGGTTTGATTGTCTAAAAAATTGTTTGTGAGCAAGCGAAGCGAGCCAGGACAAATGTTAAGCTGTTTGAGGTCGCAGTGCGAAAAATTATATCTTACAGAGAGAAAACAACAACAATCCTAATGGGGTTATAAGCACATTCTCATAACGGAAGACAGAAAAGACTTTTGATAAGTAACATAAGTATATCATCTATATATGCGTGCGAGTGTAGCGAGCTAGCTTTGGGGGAAATTGCTCTTAGTCGCTTGAAATTAGCTAGGGCGCGTTTAATGATGAGAGGAAAAGGGGACACTTATCAGGAAAGAAAAGGAGCACCTTTTTAATTCATGAATGATAATCTGCAGTTGTGAGTCGGTCACAGGAGGTGCACACCATCTTATTTCTTGGTTGTTAGATCTTTAGTTTGATCTCATTTTTATTTTTATTTGTATTATTATATATGCATGATTTATTGAATAAAGAACATATTTATATATTTTTTTTGTGTTTATCATAATTTTGGTTGTTATTTTTTAGTCAGACAAAAGTGCGCTTAGAAACACCCGTATTAAAGGGATAGTTGAGTTCTGTTTTCAGACCGCAAATGCCTTCAAAGTGCATGGTTATTGCTCTTATTCTTATCTATGACGTTTATAGTGCCCTTTTAGAACCTAAAATTGCTATGAAGGTAATTTTAGACCCCAAAATGTGTGACATTTAGCCAATACGATCATACCAATTCAGCTCCACTTTAAAAAAAACACGGTGACCGTTAATTTATTATTTAATTAAAAATAACAATACATGAGCCGGCTGATTGTGGATAATATAAGCAACACGAAAATTCCAACCATAAAGCCAACATCGGCATTGGCTGAAATACGACGTAAAAGGCGTTATTTCGTTTTTTTCAACGGTTTTCAACGGTTTTTTCAAATTTGTCAAAATATCTAATATTTGTGGTGGTACACAAGTATTAGAAATCGTTATATTTCAGCCGTCTCTGAACCGATTTTGATCAAACAAAGATGATTTTGTCATTCGAATATTATGTTCCTTCAAATTTGACACTCAGTTTTTCATTATCTCTATACAAAAAAAATTGTGTAGCGCCCTCTGCAACAGAACTCAACTATCCCTTTAAGCGCCTAATAAATGTTGTGTATTATTGTTATTATTATGTGCCAAAGTACAAAGAGTAATTATCAGAGGTGAAAATGGGGCACTTCTTACACCTTCAAAAAAGGCACTCACCAGGGATGAGAATAGGAAATGGGCATTTGTTGACGGAAAGGGGACCCCTATCAGATTTTGATACGGGCATTTATGAAAATGGGCATTTGTCGACGGAAAGGGGACTCCAATCAGATTTTGATACGGGAATTTATGAAAATGGGATAGGTCCCTTATTGTGTCATTGTTAAAAGGGAAATTATCAGAGGAGAAAAGAGGCACTTATCGCACCTGAAAAGGGGCAATGACCAGATATGAAAAGGGGCACTTGTAATAAAGGAAAATGTGCATTAGTTGAACGAAAATGGGCACCGATCAGATTCTAAAGGGGCATTTATAAGAGAAGGGGCACTTATGAGAAGGGGAAGGGGCTCTTTTTTAATGGGGCACTTATCATTAGGAAAAGGGGCACGTATTATAAAGGGAAAATGTAAGGTGCGCTTATCCGAGTTATATGGGGGTAGTTATTAAAAGGGGAAGGGGCACTTCTTACAAAGAAAAGGGGCACTTGTCAAAGTAAAAGAGGCACCTCTCAGATTAAGATAGGACAATTACTATAGAATAAAAAGGGCACTCATGAGAATGGAAAATGAACACTTATTGCGAAGGAAAATGGGAAATTGTCGAAGGAAAAGGGGCACGTGTCCAAATAAAAAGGGCACGTATCAGAATTGAAAAGGGGGAAGGGGCACTTTTACAAATTTATAGGGGCACTTGTCAAAGTAAAATGGGCAATATTCCTATGTAAAAAGGGGCACTTCTATCAAAGTTAAAAGGGCACTTTCCTATGTAAAAAGGGGCATTTTCGGGTGCTTGAGAAGTTGGGGGCACTGTGCCCCCTTGCCCCCCCCCCCCGAAGGCCGCCTCTGTTTTTTGTGATGACCATACGTTGGCAGGGTCTGCATTAAAACCAACATTGCCTAGTTTGAGTCTGCATATGATTAATTCGCTGTCTCTGTTGAGGTTTTATTCAAAATTATGTGAAGCTGTTGGTTTGAAAGGTCTCGTGTCAATATGATTCTGGCATGTTTGTTTCCATTTATTTATATAGTTTTTATTTAAATAATGATTTTATTCAGAAAAACATAACAGATTCTTTATTTTGATTTCTTCCTGAAGTGCTGCGAGATGATCTGCTAAGGTTGTCTGTATATGTGCAAATCCCTTGAATATGAAGGTGTGAAACCCGTTCATATGGCATTCCACTGCGAGCCTTGACGGAGAAGCAAACAGTGACATGATACCCTAACCGCTTGTTTAAAATTAAAATTTCATATATAAAGATGATGTAAAATTGAGAAGTTTAGTATTAGAGTCGTTCGGCTATAAGCAATTCATGCCCATGCGGGAGGGCTTTATACGTAGGAACGCAATAACACAACCATGGCAACGAACTATACATCTAATTCCAATGAATGGGTCATGTGTATTATGTGGTTGCTGCGAAATACCCCATATTTCACAATACGCACTAGCACTGCACCTCTCTTGTCAGTTGCACAAAGTGTTTACGCTGTCATACTACATCGTTGTCTCATGGTGGAAAAGTTATCATCGCAAAGGGATAATAAAGCAAAAGTTCGTAAGTTATATCTTTCATTTGTAATATGAAATACTTTAATCATTTGAGCAAAAAAACAAAATAAAAGACTTAGGACGTTACATGATTAATGATTGTCTTCTCTGTTGGTTGATTTTAGTGTTGAGTTTAGTAAGGACGCGCTACACTACGAATGTAATGATCCCATAGTGCAGGTATTATTCATATTCGCCTGACTCAGTATGAATATATCACTCATAATAGTTATACTGACGAGCATTAGGAGTACAAGACAGAATCATATAGAAAAGATTAGATGAAATGCTTGATATTCTATTCAATGTTTCTGTTTTCCTATGTATTTTCCTCCACCCCCTCGTTCATGTCTTTGTCTCTTTTATATTTCTTGATCCAATTCTAAATGTTTTCTCCTAAAGTAATTTCTCTAACTTAATTGGTATTAATATTAACGATGCAGGTTACTTTGGACCATTTGCTCCTCATCATGGCGTCCAAGTTCCCAGCAGAGGGAGATGAAAAGGTCAAGCTACGCACTAGAAAAGGTCATGACATGACATGGTCATGTGACATACACGGTGAGCCAATCAAATTTTACTGTAAAGAACACAAGATCGCTCTTTGTCATCCATGTGCGACCAAAGAACACCAGAAACCATGTCACCTTGACAATATTGGAGATGTCATCTTGGAGCTGGTCAGGAAGCTGGATGATAAACGGCTTGAAATAGAGGCAACGAAACCACAGTTACAGAAAATTTATTCTAAAATCCAAACTTGTTCAGCTGATGCAAGAAACCATCTTCAGTCCATCGATGGTACGTACGGGAGTAAAATGAAGCACGTGCAAGAAAAGAAACAGGATGAAATTAGTTTGATAAATGAAGAGTCAGATGAGGACATACGGAAGATCAACGAGAAAAGAGAAAAACGGATCAAAACATGTAACGAAAAAGCAGAACAGCAACAACTAATCATCAAAGAAAGCCAAGCAAAAGTCCTTTTAGAAACAAAGGAACTAAGAGAGGGGATTTCAATGAAGATAAAAAACCTCAACATTGAAAATCAGCATGCAATCAGCACAATGAATAATATTGACACCAAAATCAAGCGAATCAAGCAAGATGACAAAACATTGGTGAATGAAGCTCCTCAAGTACTTGCATCCCTAGATGAAAATTTAAGTTCAAATGTTCATCACGATGTTGGCGATAGTGTTGACCAAATTCAGCTTGAAGTTCAGAGAGTGAAGTTTGTCGAGGTTGAAGTAGGTGGGGAACACTACGGGAGAATTGATGGCTATATCGGTAAATGGAAGCTTGTCAAGTCAATCCACATTCCATCGATTGTTAATAAGCCTTGGGTCCGTGGTTTAAAGATAAACTTTAGTACTGGTAATGAGATTGCATTGTGAAAGAAAAGGTGTGGAAAGGATCAGAAACAGTTGATCATGTAGCATGTAAGTATTGGTGTGCACTGCAAGGTTCTGGAGTCATCAAAATCATAATAAATTTGACCGAGTCTTGGTAAAGTAACAAGCACTGTACACAGAAAGTTATATATGGGACAACACACATGGTGTCGGGGCTAGTACTACCTTGATTTCCTTGTCTTTCTATGCTCATTATTCAGCCACTATACATTTTCTTCCAAAATTGTTTGGCACATGTCATTTATTTGTAATCTTGAACATTCAGTGTAAGTTTCGTTTGATTCTGTGAAAATTCATTTTCTTTTTTTTACCAGAACTGGAGTTTATCTTTAATCAGTGTTGATGAGATATGTGTGCGGGACGTAATGAACAATGCCACGTATGTTACAAATATCAGAACTGAGCACACACAGAAAGTCTTTGAAAGAGATGGTAACGTGTGCATTACATCATGCGCCCTCATAGACAGCAACGTAATAGTATGTGGTAAGGGGACACGCCCGGGAGTCACCTTGGGTGGATGCATCACTCTCTATGACAGACAATGGAAGGTGATTAGAGACATCTCCATACCGAGGAATAACCGCGATACTACATGGGTGTACGTTGATGTTGACAGGGATGGGATGATCCTCGCTGCTCAGAGCCGTCCGTCTTATATCTACGTCATCAACCCTGCTGATGGTAAGATAGAAAACACTATTACGATGCAGGGCAAGGAGGTGAAGGGTGAGATACAAGCCTTGTCATCAGGTGATATCGTTGTGAATACAGGTGATACGGGATTCAGTGTCATCTCACGATCAGGAGAAGAGAAGGTTGCCATACACTCGGATGCGTGGTGCACGCAAGAGTGTCGCGTTGACAAACTGACAGATACACTCTACATCACATACTGGGATAGAGAGCGTACTACCTACGCATTTGATCAGGTGTCATGTGATGGTATCATCCAGGCAAGAAGGATCGTGAACAACCACCTGTACATTAACCCATGCGTCGTAACTCCTACTGGGAACCTTGTTGTTTGTGACGGAGACAAGCTCTTTGTGTACAAGAATACATTTATTTTATGAGTCATCTGAAGTAATATATGTAATTCCTCATACTGCATGATTAACTAGCCTCAACAAAATAAAGGATTATTCGAATGTTCATATATGTATAACTCAGTTGAAGTGAAAGCATCTGTATTGTTCACGAAGGAATTAGTTGTTACATATTGACTGCTAACAGATTATTAATACTTTATATTACTTCAAAATCTTGGTTACTTTTTAGAAGTTGTTAGAAACCCCATATCCTTTCTATATCCATATCACCTGTCAATAAATTACATCACATTTTGTATATAATAAATGAAATTAGAACCATAGTAATTTGTATGAGTTTGAAATGTAATTTAACAACGCGTTTGGAGAGTATTTCTGGAGTAGAAAGTGGTTAAAATATACCAGATTAACCTTATCTCATGTAGGTTTTAAATATTTATGTACGAATAATTTCGAGTTTGATGTAATGTTTTATTAAGCTTTCGTGTGGAACTATATTCAATATATGGGATTAAAATGAAGCATTAATTGATAAATGACTGCTCAATCTAGAAAAAAAGATAAAAATACATGTATACCCTTTCAATACGAAGTCTGAATAGGCTTAGCCATTTTGAAAAAGTGAGGAAATGTTACGTTTAAGAAAAAGCTCGACATCGATAAATATAATATTTGATGAATTTCTTTATATGTCCAGAGTTATCGCGATATATCAATTGGGGTTTAGGAGGGAACATATTTTGTCCCTAATCGTTTCAGGTTCAAAGCAGGTTGTATCAATCTAATGTCAGTGATGCTTAAAGGTAGCCAGAACATGGAGGGCTATGACCTAATCGTTTAAAGTTGTGTGGACATCATATCTATTGATTTATACTTTGTATTGCAAAATTATTGTGAATGCATGCAAATTCATGATATATTGATGTACATGTATGTACTAAACACAGATAATGTACAGGCGATTCAGTGAACCTTTTAGTTTCTTGCATCTATATCGAATCGTAGATTAGGCCTTTTTTATGTTATTTCTTTTTATACCGCGGTCATACATCGTTCCAAAATGCTATACATATATCTCAAATCCGTCAAACTGAAAACACAACATGACTCTAATCAGTTTGTAGACATATTTTTTCGGTATCTCCACTTCGGTTTGTACTTTTCTCTTTTACATTTATTCCTGAATAACTTGAACTTACGAGTGAAACTCAAGAAAATCAAGCAATCATTGAGGTGAGAAGTATCTACATAATTGTTC
Source organism: Strongylocentrotus droebachiensis (assembly GCA_035222895.1). Lineage (NCBI taxonomy): Eukaryota > Metazoa > Echinodermata > Echinoidea > Camarodonta > Strongylocentrotidae > Strongylocentrotus > Strongylocentrotus droebachiensis. The sequence goes on from JAVYIG010005221.1 coordinate 37,566, forward strand.
GTAATATCTTATTTTCTTTCATTTCTACATACGATATGCTATTTAACGTTATATTCAATTATATTCATGTATTTTGACTATTTCTTTTAATGTACAACTTTATATTTTTCTCGTTATTTTTATATGATTGTCAATTACGCAAAATCCAATATTACATGTAGCTGAAAACTAATGATTTCGTTTTAAGTTAAAATAGAATTTCATTTCTATAGTCATATAAGAAGTGTAACATATGAGGTTAGATGGGCTTTAGAATGTAATATCAACAAAGAGCATCTGGCTTGTAAATACTGTTTGCAAACATTTGCTAAATGTTGTAGCTTGCAAAGAGGGAGCTGGTTATGGAAATCGGTTTTTAAGAATATTTTAATTGTAATGCTTTGTCATTCAAAGTAATTGTTTCATCTTATTCAAATGTATTTAGTCGAAAGTATCACTTGTCAAAAGTGCAAAGAGTAGTTCCTAAGCATTGTCGAAACACTCCTTACTATGAAGAGTAGTTTGGTAGTCATGTTTTAATTGTTCATTTTCATTCTGGTATCTATTGTTATTTTATTACCTGTGACCTTGTAAATTATTATTTTTAATGTATAACTTTAATATGTTGCTAGTTATTGTGTTATGGTTGTAAATTACGCACAATTTGACATTACATGTATTTGAAAATTCATGATTTCGTTTAAAAAAATAACATTTTAATTTAAATAAAATTATATTTTGTGGGATATAAATATGTTACATTCTTTACAGTAATCATATATGCATTTATCTTCACTTTGTTTAGGTTTCATTCCTAGTCATATAAGTAGTGTAACATATGAGGCTAAACGGGCTTTAGAATGTAAAAAAAAAATTGGGCTTGTAAATACAGTTTGCAAACATTTGTTAAACATTCTAGCTAACAAAGAGGAAACTGGTTGTGAAATTATAATTTAAAGAATATGTCAATTGTAATGCTTTTTCATCAAAAGGAATTGTTTCATTTTATTCAAATATATCTTTAATTAGTTCAAAATATATCTTGTCCAAAGTGAAAAGAGTAGTTCCTAAGCTTTGGCGAAATACTCCTTACTATACAAAGTAGTTTGGTAGTCATGTATATATTTCTCATTTTCATTTTTGTATCTACATGTATCATTGTTCTATTAACTCTGACCTTTGCAAAGAAAACCATGTCAATCTGGGTTTTCATTTCATCAGCCCAATTAAATAAAAAAGAAACTTCATCAAGAATACTTAATCAGTATGGATCATTTTTTCGGTGTGACCTTTAAAATTTATTTATTAAAATAGTATTTGTTACAAATAGAAAATAAACAGGCATGAATCGTATTTGGAATAGTGTAAAGTGATATAAGCGAGAGAAATAGGATAATGTAGATAAAGAATAAGAGGGAGAAAGGGGGAAGGAGAGAGAATGAGAAAGAGATAGATACAGAGAGAAAGAAAGAAAGAGAGAGAGGGAGAGAGAGTGTGTGTGAGAGAGAGGAAGAGGTAGAGAGAGAGAGAGAGAGAGGAGGGCGTGTAATGAGTTGGGTGACACCAGTAATTATAAGAAAGAGGAACGAAAAAAACATGAGACCTGAAAACACGCTAGCTAAAAAACACAACGGTTGGTTCAAGAATATTGTTCATGAAATAATGCATCAATGAGACATGATTATTTTTATTATTCATCATAACCCTGTTGATTGTTATAAGTAGCCCAGGTAGTGATCAAAACAATGTGCCTTTTCGTTTACGAGGTACAAAACTTTAGTTAACCTGCATTAAAAACTGACAAGTCAAAAGTCTTTTAGAAGGCAAATGAGGTTAGTTATAATATGCATAATCATTCATTTTCCATGTGTAAAAATTATGAAGGAATTGGGCAATGATAAGCTTTGGTTCTGTCCTTCTGTAATGATTAATATATTATGTTAGTGTACTCCTTATGTTATAACAACACATCTTTTCCACATGCTAAAGACTAAATGGTCATTATTGCAGTCGAACTATACATGAAAGACAACATAAAGGACGAACTGAGGTAAAGGACACGGTGCATAGGAATAGGTCCCAACAATGGGGATTCCCCTTTCGGCCCATACCAACCATGATGAAATGATTCAAAAAGTCTCGCCAAGAGATGACGCTCTGCTATGTTGCCGAACAGACTGGTTGACTAATGTATGCATATAGTAACAGTGCGTTGGTGATGGCGCACTTCACTCTTGAACGCTCGGACATAGTAGCTCACTTGCAGACGATCTCACAATAGAACTTTTAGATTTGCGTGGAATGATACGTGTGACGTCCATTCAAGGCAGTGCATTAAAAGGACGTCGATCGTAGCAATCCCCTATTGTCTTCGTGCGAATCTAAAAGTCCCTAATGCTTGTAACGTAATCGTAGGAATTCGTTTTGGTTTACTTCGAAATTGATAATCAGTCTAATGCTCTTTAGTAGGGTAAATATGGATTGTGATATCAGCCTCTTTACCACATAACTGTAGTTATATTTTACTTACTGATATTACACAAGTAAAGTAAATTCATAGACACCTCTACTCATACAAGATACCCACGACGTACATCCCAAAACAATGCGAACAACACCGTCTACGCAACAGCGCACGCTGCAGGGAATTGACATAAGAACTGAAATGTAACGTCAAAGTTCATTAACCATTTTTCGCAAGACTGAAGAGTGCGTCACGTTGTACTCATCTTAACAGACATACGTATGGGAGCGTTCCCTTTTGCTCAATACTAAAATATGTGATATAGGCAATTATTATAACTGAAATAGTATTATAATTGAAGAGATTGACAAATTGTATAGTGCATTTAACCCCACAATCGCTTGTGTGGTTATGGTATAGTACTTTGGTACCAAAGTGGTATTTTTTATTTACTATTTTCAACCACTCTTATTTTCCACTGGACTTTTCATTTTCCTTTTTCTTTCCCTCTCGTTTCCCTCTTTTCCGCTTCCTAAATGTTTCCAGTTCTCTCTCTCTCTCTCTCTCTCTTTCTCTGTCTCTCTCTCTCTCTCCTCTCTAATTCTTTCTCATTCTCTCTCTTTTCCTTTTTTATTCCATTCTTTCATTCCAATACTCTCCAAATACACACACACACCTATGGTCTCAAGTAGTGTATAAAGAACTTTTCTGTTCACAGGAGCTCTGTTTAAGTACCGCAAAGGTGTTGAACAGCTATGCATAGGCCATTTTTGTACGAAGTTTAATGTGGTGCATATGCCATTGTTAAAGGTGAAATTCAAAGAAAATCACAAATATGTCAACTAATGTATCACTAGAAACTGGTAAGCTAACAGATGGCCAACGTACAAGTTAAAGGTCAACTAAATATCGGGTGATTTATAAAAATACAAATACAACCACCTCCATAGCAGCTGGGATATACGAGAGATTCGCCGGAAAAATAACGATGTTTTAATGACGTCACTATATGGACCAACACTGCCTAAGCAGACGACAACCCATAGAGAATGAACATAATTGCAAAGCTATTATTTGTCAAATTATAATGAGTTTAGTGTATATAAATGTAATGGCATGTCAAACCATTCAAAAGGGGATATGACCCGATTCTGATAACTAAAATCTTTTGCTTGTAAATACACAGGATAGAGGTTAATTAACAATCAAAGAAACCAGACTTTCAAATTGAAAACCCCCCGGAATGATATTAAGGACGGCATTTGTTCCCTCTTGAAACGCCGAACATACCCCGGTGTGTGCAGCTGAATATACAATGGCGTCTTATTTTGTTTACAAGCGACAGATTCCTTTATTTTTGTATCGCTGCATTTGTCATCAAAATAAAACCATGCGCGGGGTTTAGAGTGAGGCAATATATTATACATTTAGCCTGACGGTAGTGAATTAAGAGAAAGAACTCAAGAGAAGATGAAAACACAGGCACTGAAAATGTGTGAGATGTCATGGGGCATCGTCTGCTTGTGCAAGTCAGGTCCATACTGTGATCTCACACATCTCAGCAGCGTTCGGAGAGCTCTTCAGGTGCTATGCCGGGGCTGTATTTAACCGTTTTGTAATTTATAATAATCATTACTTCGAATGTTTCCAAGCATTGAATTTTGATAACCTTGTCGAATCAAAGTTTCAACTTTGCAATAATGAAAATAAAGTTAGTTTTTAAAATCAATGAATATCTACTTTAAATGACTTGTTTACTACCATATTCAAATTGTATGCATACAAAGGTTGCTCTTGGCTACCGAAAAAAACTTGCCTGAGGCTTGTCCAACATAGCACCATGTCATGTAAGCAGACTGGATTCTAAGTAATGTAGTTCATTCATTAATAACAGGTTAATGGAATAAATCGCTGGTAAGTCGCCAGGAAAGAAACATCCATACATCTGAATATGTTAGTAAACCAATCCATTGCCTCGTATTGTTGAGAAATATTTAGAGAAGTAATTAAAATGAGGAAAGATATCATGAAGTACAAAGACATATAGAAGACAGAGGTAGGTCATTATGAAAGAAGGAAAGTAAGATTGGGTAAGGAATGGATGGAAAATAGAAGACTGAGTTGAAAATAAAGAAGGAGAAGAAGGTATTTTTCAGTAGCTTATAACAGTTGTCGTAAATTGTTATTGATAACTAATTTTATGAAACAGAGACCATGGCACTTTTTCATAAAACTGAATATCAAGAACAAGTTACAAGCTACTGTTATAAGCTACTGAAGTCATGGCGTGTGATTGGCTGACAGCAAATTTGTCATAGAAATTTAGCATTTGTTATAGATAAAAAAAGTTTTATGAAACGGGCCCCAGGTTCATAGGTTCAATGTCTCAAAGCAACAAATCAAATCTTGAAAACCATTTCTCCTTCAATATGTAAAGTCTAAATAAACATAGTAAAGATAAATTTAATTGGGTCCATATTGCAATACAAATAATCTCAGGTGTACATAGAGAACATTTTTGCTTTCATTTAATTCGTAGTCACCTGTGGACAGTAATAATCGCTCTTGTTCATGTTATTCTATTCTAAGAGTACATATTTCTACTGTAAGCATACTCATGCATCTTGTATATGTTTCACACACATCCTAAGTCGGTGCATAGGGATAGGTCCCGAACATGGGGATTCCCCTTTCGGCCCATACCAACCATGATGAAATGATTCAAACAGTCTCGCCAAGAGATGACGCTCTGCTATGTTATCGAATAGACTGGTTGACTAATGTATGCATAATAACAGTGAGTTGGAGATGGCTGACTTTGTCAACCCTCCTGTTTGATGTTTTCGATTAGTTAAAGCCAGCCTCACTTTATTCTACATATTTTATTTTGCCATTTGTAAATTTGCAATATTTGTTTGTTATATACTTGTACAAATGCAAAAGAAAAAGAAAATCACACAGAAATAAATAAATCAAATCAAATCAAATCAACTGAAAGGTACCGCCAAAGATCATCGACAATGTTTCGTAAGACTACTAATTAATACATTAAATTGTACTCATCTAAACAGTCATACTTACGGAGCTATATGCCTTTTGCTAAATACTGAAACGTGTGATATAGCTGAACACTATAACTGAAATAGTATTATTATTGAAGATATTGTATATTTATATTGTGAAATTAACCAAACAATTGGCTGTAGAGGTATTTATGAATAAATATTTTTAGTCACTCTTTTGGTATACAGGACTTTCCTGTCTACAGTCCTATAATTCTCTTTCCCGTCCTCAACAGAGATACATCCCACATAACAAAATCATGGAGATCGGTGTTGAGAGTTCCTATATAACTTCACGTGAAGGAGGGGGGGGGGGGGGCATTTTGTTTGACTTGATATTAAAAGAGGTGTTGAACGGATCCAACCTCCAAAACTTCTAAGGGTCATAACAGACTCCATTAACATTGCGTGATGTGTGAATCTATTTGTGATATTGTAGCATTATGACCCACTCAATAAGAAATGAAAACAATGAAAGGGAGTGATAGTGATTATCTGTTGAGCTATAATCCATTATAATTCTCTCTCTCTCTCTCTCTCTCTCTTCTATGACATCGTATAGTGCCTAAACATACACATCTACATTATTTGTTGGGAATACATGTGTACCTCATATGTATCAGATTGTTATTTTAGTATGATGCAAGCAAAAACATATCAAAGAACGCAGAGATCTAATATACATCGCACAATTCTTCGCATTAGCAAATCGTCTACACTTGATTCCACGTGCATTACTCTGTAAACAGTTTCAGAGGCACAGACAAAGCTGTTCCTGTGTAGTAGTTATGATACGTATCTGATTTTGTATTTGTCTTCCTTTCTATTTGTGCACTCATATTTTCTAAATGGGTGGTAGCATGCATCCCTTGAAATGTGAAGGTGGGAATCCCGTTCATATATCTTTCCATTGCGTGCTTATGCTACGTTTACACTATGTTCCCGGCGGCCACGGCAGCCCCGTTTGCCCGAAACGTAGTGCGCCGTGGGATTTAGACCAATTTTATCTCTGGATTCAAGTTTTGTTACGTCTTGCCAAGTTTTCTCACGGTCTCCCACGGAATCCGTGACGGGCCGTGGGGGGAATGGGATGCTGAGTCCCGGAGGCTCCAAGGCGCTCTACGGTTCGACCCGCGTTCTACCACGGATGCCAGAGCGTTCCCTCCCGGTCTGTCACGTTCTGATGAGGTCCGTCACGTTTCTCACGTTCTGATCAAGGTCTGACACGTTTTTGACGTTCTGTCAAGGCTTTGTACGGATGAAACGTGGATGCAGGGCAGCTTTGGAGCACGGTAGTGCCGGCGGTATAAAAAGAAGGTCTCCCAAGCAATAGCAATCATGGTATCCTGAGACCTCGCGTTGTGTCAGACCGTAGTAGAACGCAACGCGCCGTAGCGTGCCGGGCGCTTAAACCGTCCCACTACGGACCACCCCCAAGTTTTGTTACGGCCTATTACGGACTGTCACGTTTTGTTACGTTCACCCCGGTTTATTACGGCCTACTAGGTTTCTCATCCGCACCGTGACTGCCGTGGCAAATTTTTTGACAGTTTAAAAATCTGACACGGTATCCACGGCAATCACGGCCTGTCACGTTTGCCCATACGGTCCCCCGCGTTGCGTCACGTCAATCCCGTTTCGTCCACGGTGGCCTGAAACGTGGTTGCCGTGGCCGCCGGGAACATAGTGTAAACGTAGCATAACACTAAAAGTGAACAATGGGAAATTCTGGTCTGAATAGTTTATCAGATCGAGTACATGAAAAGAATATCATCACCTTTGACCTCCAAATCATAAAGCATGACATGATTTTACACTCTGTCTGTATGTTGTAATACTCGAGTAATGCTGTAAAGGTATGACGTAGTGGTTAGGGGATATGGGTATAGTTAGAAAGGCATGGTGTATCGGTAGTGGTTAGGGGATATGGGTATAGTTAGAAAGGCATGGTGTATCGGTAGTGGTTAGGGGATATGGGTATAGTTAGAAAGGCATGGTGTATCGGTAGTGGTTAGGGGATATGGGTATAGTTAGAAAGGCATGGTGTATCGGTAGTGGTTAGGGGATATGGGTATAGTTAGAAAGGCATGGTTTATCGGTAGTGGTTAGGGGATATGGGTATAGTTAGAAAGGCATGGTTTATCGGTAGTGGTTAGGGGATATGGGTATAGTTAGAAAGGCATGGTGTATCGGTAGTGGTTAGGGGATATGGGTATAGTTAGAAAGGCATGGTGTATTGGTAGTGGTTAGGGGATATGGGTATAGTTAGAAAGGCATGGTTTATCGGTAGTGGTTAGGGGATATGGGTATAGTTAGCAAGGCATGGTTTATCGGTAGTGGTTAGGGGATATGGGCATAGTTAGAAAGGCATGGTGTATCGGTAGTGGTTAGGGGATATGGGTATAGTTAAAAAGGCATGGTTTATCGGTAGTGGTTAGGGGATATGGGTATAGTTAGCAAGGCATGGTTTATCGGTAGTGGTTAGGGGATATGGGCATAGTTAGAAAGGCATGGTGTATCGGTAGTGGTTAGGGGATATGGGTATAGTTAAAAAGGCATGGTTTATCGGTAGTGGTTAGGGGATATGGGTATAGTTAGAAAGGCATGGTGTATCGGTAGTGGTTAGGGGATATGGGTATAGTTAAAAAGGCATGGTGTATCGGTAGTGGTTAGGGGATATGGGTATAGTTAGCAAGGCATGGTTTATCGGTAGTGGTTAGGGGATATGGGTATAGTTAGAAAGGCATGGTGTATCGGTAGTGGTTAGGGGATATGGGTATAGTTATAAAGGGATGGTGTATCGGTAGTGGTTAGGGGATATGGGTATAGTTATAAAGGGATGGTGTATCGGTAGTGGTTAGGGGATATGGGTATAATTAGAAAGGCATGGTGTATCGGTAGTGGTTAGGGGATATGGGTATAGTTAGCAAGGCATGGTGTATCGGTAGTGGTTAGGGGATATGGGTATAGTTAGAAAGGCATGGTGTATCGGTAGTGGTAAGGGGATATGGGTATAGTTAAAAAGGGATGGTGTATCGGTAGTGGTTATGTTTGATACGCCTGTGACAGAGATCAAGTTGAATTCTTTACTAAGATTTGTGCAGTCACGAGGCACCCTATACTTGTTTTTTCGAATTCACATGTTGCTCAAAGACTTACCAAAACAAATACAAAATAAAAACGTGTAGAAGGAAAGAAAGATAGAAAGAAGAGAAAAGACAATATCGCAATTAATATCATTATTTGTCTCTTAAACTATCTCCACTGTCCATCCTGTCCCTTCCCTTCGTTTTCCAAATGTAAGTTTCTTCATCATTTTTTTACACTTTTACTTCAGCAGGATTGCCTCTTCAGTTAGAATATAAACAACGCATATAAAAAGAAGAAGCATGGGGTTGTGTGTGTATGTGTGTGGGAGAGAGAGAGAGAGATAGAGAATGATATAAATCATGTTTACCTGTACATGAATACATATATTAATTCTTTACGCGATAAAGTCTCCGGATAGCACAACAACAGTTCTACAAAAGCTGCTTTAAAACATTCGAGTGATGGGGCTAACCTCTTTTTGGAATTTCATTGATTCCATTGTTTCGACTCTAAGTACTGAAAAAGTTCGTTTACAACTCTCAATAACAATAATAACCCGTTTCTTTAAGGGAGGCAGTGGCTTATTTTGTATCATTTTAATGCATTTAAGATACAAGCTTTTCCATTTGAAATGTTTGTTCTCTTGCCCGCCAACTACTCGTATAAGTATATTATTTTGTACAGACTGCCATGCATTCATGCTGCTCCTGAATATTCTCTCTTTAGATAACGTTAATATTGAAATTGGCGATGTAACACTTTTCATGACAATAAACCTGTATTTCAGTATTTTGATCATAATGTTATATAAAGAGAATGGATTAAGAGATTTAACATAAGTGTCGTATAACTTACATCATAAATATCACTTCATGTTCTATTGTTGGCTTGAAGCTAGGTTTAACACACTAACCACCGAACTGAGAACACCTAAAAATACAGCACTTTGACCTTAATGACGTAAACATTTGTATGATTCGTTTTCTTTTGAAACTTTGTTCAATTTGTGCACCGATCCATAGTATTGCGGAGCTGGAAAATACCCGATATTTCACAATACGCACTGTACCTCTGTTGTAAGTTGCGTACAATCAAAGTGTACACTGTTAAACTACATCGTTAGCTGATAGTAGAGAGGTCCTCATCACAACGGGATAATCTTGATAACTACTCGTAAGTACTGATTTTACATGAATTATGATATTTGTAATCATTATGACACAAAATCAAGAATTTACTTACAGGTGTTTGGAAAGTTGCGAAATGTGTTTTTTAAGAAGAAAGATGAAAATCCCCTGGACTGACAAAGTAAGTAATGAGGAAGTTCTTACGTGAGCTGGAGTGCAAAGGAAATGATACGTGAAATATTGATTAGGCATTTGAAGTTCATGGGTAACATTACACGTAAAGAAGGCCTAGAGAATCTTGCTTTGACAGGAAAAATTGTGTGAAGAAGGAATAGGGGAGGAAGGAGGATACTTTGGATGGACAGTCTGCAGAAATTGTTGGAAGAAAGAGGAGTGAAAGAACTGGGAGTGGTACTAATATACAGAAGGCTATGAGCTGAGGGTTGTGGAACAGCATGATAGCCGAAGTCAAACGATATGGCGACAACAGAGACGCGCTATACAGGTTGACTGTTTTGATTAGCGTTTATTATTCACCTGGCATTTGTTTCATTGTATTTAACCGTTACTCTATATATCGTAATGAACTGACAAGCAATCGGAAAAGCAGAACAAATAAGTAAACACTAATGCTTGATATTCTATCCTGATTCGTGTTTCTGCCGTCCTAACTAATTCTCCTCAACGCCTCATTCATGTCTTTGTCACCCTCGCGGTTCTTTGCAGTCAACTTAATATTTTAATAATGCATTTCAATTAATAAAAGTCAAATAAGGTTATAGATGACGTCCTGCAACATTTGTACGGAATGGATTTTCTTTGCATGTGATTTTGTGTATATCAACATACAGCCTAACGTTTTATACTTGAGTACAAATCGATAAAATTTGTGTTAAACTATGGATTGCTTTATATTTTTTCCAACGTTGTGAACTTCCATCGACTGTGTAATAACTGTATATATTCCAAAGAAAGCTAGCCATAATCGTGTACCGCGCAATCTATATATTGGTTCCTATATCCCCAATTCTCGAAAGTTATTTTTCATTCGGTATGTTATTCGATGCTCTATTCAATAATTTGTTTTTTGAGGCGTGTTTATGTTTTAAATGAGAGAAAGAAACGTGCATGGCACAACCCCAGACCAAAAGACTGGGTTTGTGACAGAGACAGAGAGAGGCCTGGGTGAAAAAAGAGAGAGAGAGAGAGAGAGGGGGGGGGGGGGGGTGAAAGAAGGGTAGTCTCTTCCGAAGAGAGATTACAAAAATTGAGAGAGCAAGAGAGAGAGCGAGAGAGAGACAGAGACAGAGAGAGTGGGACAGAGAGACACAGGGAGACACAGAGAGACAGTAGGCGGGGCGAGAGCGTATCATCTGTTGGGCTATAACCCCAAATCTAACTCTCTTTTGCTCTCCATTTTTCTCTATATATTTATCTATCTATCTCTTCACCCCCTCTTTCTCTCTCTCTCTTTCTCTCTCTCTCTTTTTCTCTCTCTCTTTCTCTATATCTCTCTCTCTCCTGCTCTCCATTTTCTCTATATATTTATCTATCTATCTCTCTACCCCCCTCTCTTTCTTTCTCTCTCTCTCTTTCTCTCTCTCTCTTTTTCTCTCTCTCTCTCTCTCTTTCTCTTTCTCTCTGGGAAAAAGGGGGTTGGTAAACCGTTTGATGAGTTAATAGACAAAAGAAACAGTATCGATAAGGAGAGATAGAGGTAAAACTAAAAGTCAACCTTGCATAGACATCAGATCAGCTAGTGACTATAAGTACACACCTTGTTTTTGGAAATACAAATGTTTCTTATTTGTGCATCAGCATGCTTTTTAATATATATAATGGAAGCAAAAATATATTAAAGAGCGCAGAGATCTACTATACACCACATAACTCTGCACATTAGCAATTCACCTGCACTTAATTTCACGTTTATAACTATGTAAACGGTTTTAGAGGCACAGAAAAGGTGTTATAATGTAGTAGTTATGATAACAAATGAGATTGGCATTTGTCTTCCCCTCTACTTGTGCACTCGTATTGTCTAAATATGGGCTAGGCATTAACGTACATCCCTTGAATCTAAAGGTGGGAAACCCATTCATATGACATTCCGTTGCGTGCCTACCTCAAAGCGAACAATGATACTTGCTGGTCTGAATAGACTATCAGATTGAGTAGATGAAAAGAATTTCATCACCTTTGACCTCCATATCATAAAACATGACATGGTTAAATTCGCACTCTGTCAGTAAACATATTAAATACTCGATAAGCTTGTAAGGTATGGCGTAGTGGTTAGGGGGATATGTTGTGGTACTGATAGGTTGGATACGATATAAGGAAACGTATTCTGGCAGATGAGAAGTTATACATTTACATTCTTTATTTGTATTAGCATTCACACTGCAAACTATACTTGTTTGTCGAATTAGAATTGTGCACCCTGAGCCCCCTGACCAATTCTCTTAATTTTTAAATTAATTCTATTCAATCCCACACCAAACAAAATGAAACATATACACACACCTTTCTTGCTTATAACATATCAACTATTCCTCTTTTTCCCCTGTTTTAAATATGATTTTTTTTAGGAGGCTCCTGCGATGTACAGGTGTTTTCTAAAATGAAAAGAAAACAACTTTGAAACATTGTGTATTATGATAGAATATTTCGAATAAACAAAGTGTGCTAATTAGCTTGTGTGGTAGTAGCAACTAACTTAAAAACTAAGCTTGATATTTTACTTTGACCCTCTGCTTAATAGAACAGAGTAATATATATTGTACTCTCTAATGTTAGGCTGAGGGCCAAAGTAAAACGGCCCTTTGACGAGTATAAGTATTTGGTCAATAACATTTCATATGGAAATCTTAAACTACCCTGAGTTTGATGACTTAAGAAGGATATTTAGATTATCTACATTTGGGGCCTGTCACCACGAAATGAGTCCAGTGTCGCAAAAAAAAATTATTCCTGTTTTTAAGTATTATATGAATCTACATTAAATAAGCTTTAAATTAAGGGGTCACACATTAAACTTGATAAATTATATCCAGAAATATGAACAAAAACCTAATTGGACTTTATAACAATGGGATTACCCAGTTTTGAGATAATTAGGTGTAAAGTTAATGATGCGTAACATATTATAGTCTGGTCAACAACAACATAGCAACAACACACTTCCCATCATTCGATTTCAATGAAACTTTCAACAAACAAAGAAATAATAAGTCGATTTTTGGAAAAATCTTAAATGTGGTAGGTGGGTCAATTTTCAGTACATACACACTATACATCGCTATTACTACGATTGAGCTAATGCGACACTGGACCCATTTCGTGGTGACTGGCCCCATTTTGATATCATTTTAAACGGAATTGGGATTAATTGACGTCAAAAATTTAAGTAAAAAACACGTTTTTGCTTCTTTTTTTTGGGGGGGGGGGGGGGGGGGGAGTATTCTCGAAATATCATTTTGTTAATTTATCCCGATTCCATTGGAACTGGTATCATAATGTTGTTTTTTTCTTCATATAACACAAAACTCATGGTAGTTTAAGATTTCCATAAAAATGTTCTTTACCAAATACTATTATTCGTCAAAAAGGCCGTGTTTTAGGACGCCCCCTCTGATTTACGAGTGTTAGCCACAAATCAAGAACAAAATTCCTCTTAAAAATATCGACAGGCATAGGACGTTAGCCAAGTAATCATAGCTGTCTTCTCTATTGTTTGATGTTAGTGCTGAGTTTAGAAAGGACGGGCTTTAATACGAATGTAATTATCCCATTGTGCACGTATTTTTCTACAAAAGAAAGCAGTGCGTATTATCTGTAACACTTCCAAGAGATCCCATACTTATCAAAAATAATATCTTTAAGATAATTGATTTATATCCTTATAACCTCGGTCAGTTCATGTACCACTTAAATAATAATAAGCTACCCTCAGTCTTCGATTTAATATTCATCAAAACGAAACTATATACAAATACCCAACACGCCAATCTGACGAATTCCATCTGTCATTAACAAGAAGTATACTCGCTAAATCCATATTCACTTATGCAGGCACGGATCTTTCAAATTTGAATTAAAAAATCTCTTCTACGCAATAGTTATCAAGCGTCAGCTCTCCCTCATTCAATTTATTTCACTCAATAATATACTCTATTATATTTTCATTCATGTTGTATTGCCATCCGTATTCTGTTTGGTCAGTGTTTTGTTGTGTGTGTTTATAGGCAAGAGCCCTAACCTCTCTCGTTCCTTATCTCCCTTCTTTCCTGTCCCTTTCACTCATTTTATGTTCTGTCTATCCGGTTAATGTATTCGTGCGTTCCCTTATTATTGATATAATATTTTTGCACATATAGCTTCATTTAGCAATATACAAGCCTATCTTTTTAGCAGTCCCCTCCACGACCAACCTGTTGTTTATGCCTCTTGTACACTGTGGACCAATTACAATTACAATTGCATTGTTAAGTTTCAATTTTTTGCTATGTACGATGCAATTTAATTTATCTTATTTTATTTTGTTGGAAATGGAAATAAACGAAATTAAATGAAAGGAATTAATATTTGCCTTACTCAATATGAATACATCATTCATAATATACTGACGAGCAATGGAGCAGAAAGCAGAATAATAAAGTAAAGATTATATAATATGCTTGATATTCTGTTCTATGTTTCTGCTTTCCCTATTTAATTATTCTCCTCACCCTTTACATGTCTTTGTCTCTCTTTGTTTCCTGATCCGCTTCTCTATGTCTTCTCCTAAAGCCATTTCTCTAATTCAATTTGTAATACTATTAACGATGCAGGTTATTTGCTACCATTTGCTCCTCATCATGGCGTCTAAGTTCCCAGGAGAGAGAGAGGAAAAAGTCAAGCTACGCCCTAGAAAAGGTCATGACATGACATGGTCATGTGACAAACACGGGGAGCCAATTAAATTTTACTGCAAAGAACACAAAATCCCCGTTTGTCATCCATGCGCTACCAAAGAGCACTGTCACAAACCATGTAAGCTAGACGACATCGAGGATGTCATCTTGGAGAGGAGGAGGAAACTGGATGACAAGCAGCAAGAGATAGAGGAAATGAAGAAACAACTGAAAGCGCTCGACTCTAAACTAGGGTCCACTGCAACCTCTTCAAGTAACCATTTTCAATCAGTCAACGATGAACTTAAGGTGGCGTTCGAAGACAAATTAAAGAGCGTGAAAGACAAGGAGAAACGATCGATTCGTTCGATCGACAAGGAGGCGGATAAAGAAATACAAATAATCAACGAAAAGAGGGACAGACAAATCAAATCATGTCACAAAGAAGCAGAACAACAACAATTACCCATCAGAGAAAGCAAAGCCAAAGTCGAATCAGAAACAAAGGCAATTAGCGAGGTGGTTGCTAAAAAGATAAAAGATCTCACAAGTAAGAATCAGCATGCAATCAGCACTATGGATAATGTTGACGCCAAGATCAAACGAATCAAACAAGATGACAAGACATTAGTAAATGAAGCTCCTCAAGTACTTGCATCCCTTGATGAACATTTAAATTTAAATGTTCATCAAGATGTTTGTGACTGTCTTGACCAAATAGAGCTTGAAGTTCAGAGAGTGAAGTTTGTCGAGGGGGAAGTAGGTGGAGAACACTACGGGAGAATTGATGGCTATATCGGTAAATGGGAGCTTGTCAAGTCAATCCACATTCCATCGATTGTTAATAAGCCTTTGGTGCGTGGTTTGATCAGTGATGATGAGATATGTGTGCGGGACGGAAGGAACGAGAACATGTATGTTACAAATATCAGCACTGAACACACACAGAAAGTCATTGAAGGAGATGGTAGCTTGTATATTACATCATGCGCCCCCATAGACAGCAACGTAATAGTCTGTGGTAAGGAAAGACAAGGCCGCACGGGTGACAGCTTGGATGAATGCATCACTCTCTATGACAGACAATGGAAGGTGATTAGAGACATCAGCATACCGAGGAATAACTGCTATTATAATGTGTACGTTGATGTTGACAGGAATGGGATGATCCTCGCTGCTCAGTGGGATCAGTCTAATATCTACGTCATCAACCCTGCTGATGGTAAGATTGTAAACACAATTACGATACAGGGCAAGGTGGTGGCGGGTGAGATACAAGCCTTGTCATCAGGTGATACCGTTGTGAATACAGTTGATAATGAATACACTGTCATCTCACGATCAGGAGAAGAGAAGTCTGTCATACACTGTGATGAGTGGATCTGGCCATGGTGTCGCGTTGACAAACTGACTGACACACTCTACATCACATACTGGGATAGAGAGCGTACTAACTTCGCAGTTGATCAGGTGTCATGTGATGGTATCATCCAGGCAAGGAGGATAGTGGAATTCGATAAATCAGACCGGAGCAGCCCCCTGTACACTAACCGATGCTTAATAATTCCTACTGGTAATCTTGTAGCTTGTGACGGAGACAAGCTTTTAATATACAAGAAGAGTTTTATTGAATAAGCCATCCGAAGAAATAAATGCTATTCCTCATACTGCAGGATAAATTACCCTCAAAGGGATATAGGGTTATTCGATTGTTCTTATAACTCAGTTAAAGTTAAATTAAAGAATCTGTATTTGTCACGAAGGAAAACATTTTGAATACTAATCAATATCTATTTTACTTTATATAACTTCGAAATCCCGGTGACTTTTAAAATGATTACACAGTATTGTATTTCCTAATATGATCATGTAAATTCGGATTAATGAATGGGGTACAAAGCGTTTGAAGTAAACAATGTGAAAATTATCATATGTACGTTTGTAGTCTTTAAATACGATTAATCTTTATTTTGATTGAGAAAAAAAATCGGAAGCTTTTAACGTAGGTCAATATTAATACATGTATGGTATTAAAATGAAGCATGGATTGAGAAATGAATATTCATTCTAGAAGAAACAGAAAAAGATCGATCCGATCGAAGGATTTTGAAGGGGCATTTTTTTGCCCCAAAATGTTTTAGGTTTTTAGCAGGTTTTTATTAATATAATGTCAATGATGAGTACAGATAGCTGGAAAATGAAGGGTTATGACCCAATCTGTTGAGGTTGTGTGGACACTTTCATGAACCGAGATATTGAATTCACAATATTGATTTATTATTGACAACTGTCATTTATTTTTTTAAAGCGATATTATTTCAAACACAAGTAAATTCGTATTACATTGCTGTATATGTACTCAAATTAAATATATGAACAGGCGATTCAGTAAACCTTATAATCTCTTGCATCTTTATCAAATCGGAACTTTGTATGAGATTGTTATGTTATTGCATACCGCTATCAAACATCTTTCCTAACTACTATACATCTATCTCAAATCTGTTGAACTGAAAACACCATATGCCTTTCATGAATCTCATCAGTGATCTGTAGACTTATTTTACGGTATCTCCACTTGGGTTTGTACTTTTCTCTTTAAGTTGTACATACGAGTAAACTTTCCCCTTTGTATATCATTATCCACAATTATAGCGGAACTGTTCCTGTTAAAGTATATTTTAACATAAAATCATGTGAGAACTATGTTTTTGAGATACTGATTGGTTTATTCTTCATTTCTACGTATGGTGTGCAGTTTAATGTTATATTTAGTTATCATGTATCTTAATTATTATTTTTAATGTATGACATTAATATGTTCATATTATTTTCTTACAATTGTAAAATATGGACATTCCAACATCACATGTATATTAAAACTAATGATTTCGCTGAAATAAATAGCATTTTAAGTTAAATAGAATTAGATTTAGAGGAATATGAATCGATTAAATTCTTTACAGATAGCCTATATGTGTGTTCAAGTTGTTTTAGGTTTCATTCCTTCTCATAAAGGAAGTGTAACATATGAGGCTAGACGGGCTATAAAATGTAATGAAAAAAGAAGAAAAAAAAAGCATCGGGCTTGTAAATAAAGATTGCAAACATTTGCTAAAGGCTGTAGCTGACAAAGAGGAAACTTTATATGGAAATATTTCAATTGCAATGCTTTGTCAGATAAAGGAAATGTTTCATATTATCCAAAATATATCTTTATTTAGTCTAAAATATCACTTATCAAAAGTTTAATTTAGTAGTTCCTAAGCATTGACTAAACACTCCTTACCACTAAAAGTAGTTTGGTAGTCATGTTTATTTTGTTCATTTTCATTCTGGTATCTGAAAAGTAGTTTTGGTAGTCATGCTCATTTTATTCATTTTCATTTTTGATAATTATTATGATTTGTAATACCTGTGACCTATGCAAAGTAAACAATGTCAATCTGGCTTTGTTATTAGCCCAATCCACTAAAATAGAAACGTAATTAAGAATAAATAATCAGTATGTGCAATTCTTTCAGTGTGACCTTTAAAAGGTATAAAATAGAAACTTGTGTTTGTTACCAAGAAAGAAAACCAAACATTAAGCATACTTTGAATAGGGCTAAGTGATATAAGCGACAGAAATAGGGAAATGTAGATATAGAATAAGAAAGAAAGAGAGAGAAGGAGAGAGAGAAGAGAAGGAGAGAGAAGAGAAGAGAAGAGAGAGAGAGAGAGAGAGAAGAAAAAAGGAGAGTGGGAGGGAGAGAGAGCGTGAAGGGAGAGGGGAAAACCCCAAATAGATACACTATTTTGTAATCAAAGAGGATGAGATTCCCCTCAACCCATATCAACCATGATGTAATGGTTAAAAAAGTCTCGACAATAGATGACGCTCTGCAATGTTATCGAATAGACCCACTGAACTCTAATACTATACGTGGTGTTCATCATCATCATCATCATCAACTTCAGATGGCGCTGTAAAGCGCTGTTGTGGTCTTCACGAGAGCATGCCATGCAACTCTTTCACCTGCCATTTGTGTTGCACCTTTCATTCCTTGTCCAGACACTTTCTTGATATCATCAGTCCAAGATATTGGTAGACGACCTCTACCCCGTTTTCCTTCGAATGCTCCTTGCAGTATTTGCTTCTCAACACCTTCAGATCTCCTAACAATGTGCCCAAAATATTTTAGTTTTCTTTTCATGATTCCCCTTCTGATGGTCAAGTCTGTTCCAATCTTTTTCAGGACCCACACATTTATCTTGTTATCCTTCCATGACACATGCAACAGCCTTATGTAGCACCACATTTCAAAGGCATCAACTCTCTTTCTATCATTCTTTGTCATGGCCCAGGACTCATTTACATAAGTCGCAATAGAGAAGGAAGTTGCTTGAAGCAGACGAATCTTCAGACTGAGAGATAGGCCTCGGCTCTTCCAGATGTGAGACATATTCTGTACTGTTGATCTCGCCATTGCCATCATTCTTCGTATCTCTGTGGTGCTCTCCCTTTGTTAGTGATAATTGAATACAAGTACTCTAACCGATTTACTACTTCAATTTTATTTCCAGGTACGGTCAAGTCAGTGTTATTATTATCTATATCGAAAACCATTATTTTTGTATTTTGGGTGTTTAGGTGTTTAGAAGAAGGTCTTTCTCTTCACTTGCCTGTTTGATGCGTTTCAGAAAATCATTCAGCTCTTCTCTGCTGCTGCAAACGAGGGTAGTGTCGTCAGCATACCTTAGGTTCGTGATCTTTTTACCTCCAAACTTAACTCCCCCATTGAATCCTTCGAAAGCATTTCTCATAATGTCAGAATAATCATTAAAAAGGTTAGGAGACATTATGCAGACTTGACGTACTCCCCTGCCAATTCCAAACCACTCGGCATTGCCGTTACTGGTTCTCACTGTTGCTTCTTGGTCATGATAGAGGTTTTTGATCAGTTCGATGATGTGACTTGGGAACCCTATCTTTACCATTGTATTCCACAATTGAGAGTGGCTCACACAGTCAAATGCATTGCTATAATCTATAAAGCAAAAATAGAGGGGATGTCTGTGTTCTCTGCATTTCTCTATTATGTTTCGAATGTTCACAATTTGTTCTCTTGTCCCTCTCCTTTCACGGAACCCTGCGTGCTCATCTGAGATCTCGGCATGCAGTTTGATTTTCATTCTTCTGTTAATCACTTTCAGTAGTAATTTGCTTGCATGACAAATCAAGCTGATCGCTCGGTGATTTGCACATTATTTCAGATCTCCCTTCTTTGGCAATGGTATAAAAACAGCTCTACACCAGTCCTTAGGCCACTCCCTACTATTTCAGATATTGCAACAGAGACGCCACATCAGGTCAGTACCTTCTTCACCTGTACCCTTCCACATCTCGGAAGGGTTAAGTTGTCAAAGCCAGGGGACTTGCCACCCTTCAGTTGTTTCAATGCAAGCTCAACTTCTGATCTTAATGGAGGGGGCTCCATTTCATCACTTTCCTCCCACTGAGTGTCAACTTGTCCCTGTGCAGCAAACACCTTGGTACTATACTGCACCCCTCTTTCCTTGGTGTCTTCATTCTCCGTCAGTGTTTTGCCATTTTCATCATTAATTACATCCAGTCTTGGGATTCTTTTCTTTGTGATTTCTTTCACAATTGCAAATGCTGCCTTGGAGTTGTTCTTGTGACCTTCTAGGTCTGCACACTTCCCCTCGATGTAATTCCTTTTGTCCTCCTTCACACTACTTGTATCCGCCTTATTGAGTCTCGTCTATTCTCCTCTATTGTGTTTTGCTTTTGCAAAACAGGTTGACTGATGTATGCATAGTAACAGTGAGCTCGAGTTGGCGCCCTTCACTCTCGGACGCTCGGATAAGTTAGCTCACTAGCAGACGATCTTCCTATGCTTGTAACGTAATTGCAGGGCTTCCTTTTAGTTTTATTTGAAAGTGATAATCACTTTATCTGCCCCTTAAATGGGCAAAATATGGATTCTGATATAAGCCCCTCTACCACACAACAATGTTTATATTTTATTTCTCGACAATACACAAGAAAAGTAAATTCATAGACACCCATACTCATACCCTCTGCAAAGTGGACGGTAAACCTGAAGCAACGACCCTTACCCGACATGACCGGGGGAATGGGAGCTCAGAAGGTGCGTTCCGATGCCTGAGCTTCCAGAGTAGTTAATGTTATTATCATTTGGAAATTGAAGCAAAACGGAGCCCTGTGATTACGTTACAAGCATTGGGAAAGCCTCTGCTAGTGAGCTCACAAAAAAAAAAAAAAAATAAATAAAATCATAACAGTTAAAATACACTTATATGCTATGCGTATATTTCATATTGGCCATAATGTATGAATATATACAGTGCGTCCCAAGAAAAAAAACGAAATCGAAAATTATCGAAGTTTTATCATAACTTAATCACAATTATGGTATATAAATGACATATATTGGTAAAGCTTAGATCCTCCTCTTTCATTTGATGCAACTCATGTGATGCACATTCCACGCTTGAGTGATTAAAAACAAGAAGTTATTTTTAGGGCGGTATCTGAATTTCAAGGAGAAAATCACATTTTTTAAAATTTAAATTATTTATCAAACTTGTCCTTTTTTTTCTTGCTTTTTTATTTTCCTTCGGATTTTCTTGTCTTTTCTTTATTTTGTTTCTTGTCTTTCTTCTTTTTCCTTCGTCCTTCTCTTTTGAGCTGCCCACACAAATACAAGCTTTATCTTTTCATGGTTCTTTTTTAATTTAAAATTTGACTTAACTTATTATATGCTTTCATATTTTGTGTTTCAGAATGCTTTAATTTCTTATCAAAATTTAAAGTTGTATTATTACAAATAAGTTCCCCTGTTAAATTGCGAATAATATTCGACATTTTTTTTATTTCGGCATTATGTCACGCATGAAAGAGCTATGGAAATAATTATTAAATTCCACTGAAATGAAAGTCCGATGTTTCAAATTCCAGGAGATGGGTAATTACTCAAAGGCCATGTGGTGTCCGCGCAGATGTTTAAGAGATGAGCTGAGTTTTTCCTGAAACTCTCTTATGCCTAGGTCACGAATACACCGGGCCCAATACAATTTTCCCTACCCGCACGCTTGCCATGGATTTAAGAGATTTTATTTCTACGGCATGTGTGGTCATATATTCATTGGCGCCCGGTAGGGGCCCGGTGAAAATTGGTCGAGTTAAAATACAAGGCGCCCGTAAGGGTGCCCATCGAGTGCCGGCCGGGTTCCGACCGGTAAGCTTACAGGCTCCGTCTGATGAACAGGTGCACTCGGTGGCTCTCGGGGCCCGGCCGGGGTCGTCAAGGCGTCTGGCTGGGTGACGTGCGATTCTGAACTTTGAATACAGAGGCGCGAATGTCAGAAGACACATAGTTCAATGCGCCGCATGGCAGCCCCTTGGGCACCGTACGGGCGCCTTGTCGACCCCAGCCGGGCTCTGGGAGCCATGGGGTGCACCTGTCCCGAAAAAACATCGCTGCATGGTATTTGAAGCGTTGCATAATATGTCATATCCTTGCATACCCTCTACCCAGTCAGTGATCACATCACACTTTGTTTGGCTAAGTATGAACAAGGACATTCGTACATTGGCTCGTTCATGCCTATCTTGCCAGCGCTCATATCAAAGCACCACTTCGAACCTACACTGCGCCGGACGCTATAGATTCAGTCATATCCATGTGAAATTAGCTGGCCCGTTGCCTTCATGAAATGGATATTGTTATATGCTAACCTGTATCGATCGGTTTACAAGATGGGCTGACGCTTACCCAATATCTGACATTACAGCAGAGACTGCCGCTAGGACTCTTGTGCTTGAGTGGATTTCACGATTGGACGCACCCTCGACCATCACCACGTACAGAGGAAGGCACCTCACTTCTTGAAAGCTGTCGTATGCGCACCACTGCTTATCGCCTTGCAGCTAATGGTATCGTCGAATGATTCCATCGTCAGTTGAAAGCAGCACTTCGAGCGCAGTCTGATCCCAGCAGATGTTGAGAGTTTCTACCGATCGTACTTCCGGGCATACGCACAACTGTAAAAGAGGATCTTGGATGCCCACCAGCAGAACTGGTTTATGGGACTACATATGCATAGAAATTTAACAAATTATGTTGGGAAACCGGTCTATTAAAAACACATAGAAGTGGGCTCTCATGGGGAAAATAATGACAAGGTCCTATCTCTTTTTTCTTTTACATGACAGCAATTTTGTATTGCATTTACGGATAATTGATGAAATGCATTATCCATTTCACTACGTCGATCGGAGCAGTTTTGAAAACTTTTAAGAATGTTGTGGATGCTTTAATCAAGAAAGACCAATCGTCTCAATAAGGCCTTCTGAATGCATTTTACACCGCCTCGCGCAGGAAGGGGTTTCATTTTGTTATATTCAAGTTGGAGCGAATGTAGATTATATCTTTCTTACAATGTATCTGATTAGTGGCAATTGACTTAAAAGGGTAGCATATCTTGAACACGCAGGTCAGATATACAGTGGCAAGGTCCCCACGATAAAACCAAAACAATCTGAAAGGTGCCTTCTTTTACTTTGACTTACGGTGCCATTTCTCCTTTCTAATAAGTGCTCCCATTAAAAAAAAAAAAGGCCCATTCCCCTTCTCATTAGCCAATTTTCATCTCTTGTAAATGACCCTTTTCAGGGTAAAAAAACTAAACCTTTTCACTGCAGATAGGTGCACCCGTCACCTCCGATAAAGGCAGCCATTTTAATTTGCGCGTACAAATTGTTTCATCAATGTTTTCAGATGCGCATGTTTTGCTGCGTCACTTCTCGCGCTGTGCGCGCTCACATCATATTTACATGGATGGCATTTACTTTGTTTACTCGTAAATTAAATGGCGTCCATGACTGTGCATGCGCATTCTTGTAACCGTGAA
The DNA here is from genome assembly GCA_035222895.1 of Strongylocentrotus droebachiensis. Classification (NCBI taxonomy): domain Eukaryota; kingdom Metazoa; phylum Echinodermata; class Echinoidea; order Camarodonta; family Strongylocentrotidae; genus Strongylocentrotus; species Strongylocentrotus droebachiensis. The sequence goes on from JAVYIG010005221.1 coordinate 61,123, forward strand.
CGGGTGTATTGCCCATATTTAAATCTCAGAGATACTCCTTTTAGTTTGATAAGTGCCCTTTCCCCTCCTGATAAGTGCTCTTTCATATTTGCTGAGTGGCTCTTCTCATCTCTAATAATTGCCCTTGTTTGACACGTTCCACTTTTCTTTTCTAATGAATGTTCTTTGTCCTTTTTTAAGTGCCCCTTCTCATCTCTGATAAGTGTCCCGTTTATTTTTAACATGTGTCTCTTTTTTTTTTTTAATAAGAGCCACTTTTCCCTTTTAAACAAGATTCCTTTCACCTCTGATAAATACTCCTATTAAAATCTGATCAGTGCCCCTTTTCTTTCAACAAACACACATTTTCCATTTTAATAAGTGACCCTTTTCATTTCTGGTCAGTGCCCCTTTCAGGTGCGATAAGTGCCGCTTTTTACCTCTGATAATTTCTCTTTTAACAATGATACGTGCCCCTTTTCCTTTCTAATAAGGGAACTATCCCCTTTTATAAATGCCCCTTTTCACCTTTTTTTAATTCCTTTGTCTAAATTTGATGGGTGCCTCCTTTCCGTCGGAAAGTGCCCATTTACTATTCTCATAAGTGCCTTTTGTCATACTTGTTGTGTTCCTCTTTTAAGGTTAAGAATTGCCCATCTTCACCTCTGACAATTACCCGTTGTACTTTGACACTTACTCTTTTTCTTTTATGATAATTAAGTATTCATTTCGATAAGTGTCCCCTTATCTTCTCATCATTAAAAGTGTCCCTAATTTAAAGCGACTAATAGCTATTTCCCCAAAAGCTCGATCGCTACGCTCGCTTGCATTTATAGATGATATAAATATGTTATACAGTAGGCTTTTGGTTGCACCATGTGAGAGAGAGGGAGGATTGAGGAGTCCCGAAAAGGTCCTGAAAATAAATATGTTAGTTATCAAAGGTCTTTTCAGTCTTCCTTAATGAGAATGTGTTTATAATCCCATCAGGATTGGGGTTTTCCTCTTTACAACATGTAATTTTTCGCACTGCAATCTCACAAAACTTAGATTCTCCTCGCTCGCAATAAATATTCAGACCATTACACCCAACTGCAAAGTATATTGCTTAATCCATAGGCGCCGGAAGTGGGGGGGGGGGGGGCAGGGGGGGGGGGGGCAGCTGAAATGACATGATTTTCCGGTATATTTTCTCATTTCTTTTGTAAGTCGTACCTTTTATGCGTTTGTTGGAAAATTAGAAATTCCCAAATTTACAGTCGGGCGAAAAATATGCTTATTTAGAAGCATTTATGTTAGGGTCTGCAGAACGGCCGGGCTCGGGGACTCGTGACACCCTCAATTGTTGAAAAAGTTTGTTACAGAGAAAAAGAAAGAAAGAGAGAGAGAAAAAATAAGTGACCTGCCAATGTCACAAATGAGGTATCAAAATATGCTCATCTGACCGTAATTGAATGCCAAAAACCCCAGAGCTTACGGAGGCTCCGCCCCGGACCCCACCAAAGGCCCTAAGGCGGTCCCCTGTATGCTCATCTGACCGTAATTAACTACCTAAAACCCCCGAACTTCCGGGGGCTCTGCCCCCTGGAATCCCACCAAGGGCCCTAAGGCGGGGCACTGGATGCTCATCTGACCGTAATTAAATGCCTAAAGCCCAAGAGCTTACGGGGGCTCTGCCCCCGGACCCTCCAAGGGCCCTAAGGTGGTCCTCTGTATGCTCATATGACCGTTATTAAATACCTAAACCCCTGAGCTTCCGGGGGCTCTGCCCCCTGGACCCCACCAAGGGCCCTAAGGCGGTCCCCTGTATGCTCATCTGACCGTTATTAAATACCTAAAACCCCCGAGCTTCCGGGGGCTCTGCTCCCTGGACTCTTCGCCAATTAGTGGCCTGCCAGTGTCACAAATAAGGTATCTAAATATGCTTATCTGACCATAATTTTAATGCCTAAAACCCCTAAACTTCTGGGGGCTCAGCCCCTTAACCCCCTACCGGGGCCCAGGCCCTGGATCCCACGCCATTTTACGCTCTACCTGATTGTTAATAATCCACTTTGAAAAACGTTCCGCGGGGCCTGCATGCCCTGCATGTAACGTGTAAGAGTGATGGTGATGCACATTTTTCTTCTGCCCCCCCCCCTTCCAAACGTTTTTGCTCGTTACGTCACTGCCCCTGGAAGGTGAGCCCCCTGGAATGTTTGCCCCCCCCCCCCCCCCAATCCCAAACTGCTTCCGGCGCGCCTGGCTTAATCAATATATTGTAAGATGTAAAATGAGAAACAAATATTGAAATCATCCCTGTTAATGTAATCACAATGTAGTAAGCAAATAATTACCGTTGGTGGGGTGGGCCTGTCAAGAATACCCCCCACGTATCCTCTGCGTGTCGTAAAAGGCGACTAAAAGGGGACCATTCAACATCAGGGGGCTGGTGGTGGTACTGGGTGGCACCAGTAGGACCAATAAAAACTTGCATCCCCTAAGACGTTGAATTGGGAAGGCGAGTTTAGGCCGCCTTTAAATAAGCCTAGCTTGCTCTGCATTGGGCAGCAGCGATGCAGTAGGAGTGTTTCGGCGGAAGATCCTTTTAGGACAACGGTGAACCTCTGATAATGACCGGCGTGCTGGATAATCCCAGATACGGCTAACTACTGCGGTGAAGAAGGCAACGGAAAATCACTTCACTATTTTTTTCTTCCAAGAACAATCATGATGAACCACAACTCTAAAGCAAAAGCCAAAGGCGTGAAGGGGGCTCGTCTACCTCAAGGTACAAGCACCTCGCCCGGTAGGGTGTCCCATGGGCGACAGGTGGGCCCCGACCGTCAGCCAGCTACTGTTCGCAATAGGAATACCATCAGAGTTGGAACATGGAATGTGAGAACACTGTATCAGAGCGGCAAGCTGGAAAATGTTAAACAAGAGATGATGAGGCTAAATGTCAACATATTAGGACTAAATGAAACAAGATGGCTGAATAACGGCGAGTTTGTGATAGATGAGTACAGATTGATTTATGCAGGAGGTGAAAAGCATGAAAGAGGTGTGGGGTTACTGCTGGATCCAGATATCTCAAAGAGTGTGTTGGGACACTGGTGTGTAAGTGATAGGGTGCTCCTAGTGAAACTGCAGGGACACCCTTTTAACATCTCAATCATAGTGGTTTATGCACCAACGGCAGATAGTGCTGACGAAGTTATTGACACTTTTTATGATTCCTTAGATAAAGCTAAATCTCAGTGCAAATCGAATGACATTGTCCTGGGAGACCTGAACGCTAAAGTCGGTCAAGGTACAGAGGGTAAAGCAGTAGGTCCGCATGGAATTGGTGAAAGGAATGAACGAGGGGACAGATGGGTTCAGTGGTGTGAGGGGGAGAACATGGTCATCACTAATACTTGGTTCAAAGAACACCCTAGACGAGTATACACTTGGAAGAGTCCTGGCGACATCGTCAGAAACCAGATAGACTATATTGCCATAAATAGTAGATTTAAAAGAGCAGTGAAACAATCAAAAACGTATCCAGGGGCTGACTGCGGAAGTGATCATGTGCCGGTGATATGTACACTACAGTGCAAATTAAAGAAACTCAAGAGACCAAAAGTTGTGAAAATATTGGATTTTAAACAGTTGAGTAAACCGGACATACGTCAAGAATTTACTGTACAAGTAAAGAATAGGTTTGAGTTGCTCATAGATGAAGGTGAAGAAAACACGTGGGAGACGATGAGAAATATTCTGGTAGAAACAGCGGAAGAGTATGTGCCAACGAAAGAGAGAAAAAGAAGGAACAAATGGATGACAGAGGAGATTCTTTTAATGATGAAAGATAGACAGAAAATTGGAAATAGACAATGCAAGAAATATAGGGACCTAGACAAACAAATTAGGCAAAAATGTAATGAGGCAAAAGAGAGTTGGCTAAACGAACAATGTGTAGAAATTGAAAATCGATTCGATAAGAATAGTAATGTTTACCAAAGAATAAATGAGATTTCAGGTAAAAAGTCTGGTTGTTCAGACCCTGGCTGTATTAAAGGAAAAGATGGGTCAATCCTGTTTGAAATGAAGGACAAAATGAGTAGGTGGATGGCTCGATGCAATACATTGGCGAACTTTTTGAGGATAGTAGGGAAGCAATGCCGAGTTTTGCAGATGAAGTCAAAGGGGAGAAAATTCTTAAATCTGAAGTCCGTTGGGCAATGTCAAAGATGAAGAAAAACAAAGCAGCTGGACCAGATGGTGTGGTCACTGAAATGTTTGAAGCATTAGAGGAATATGGTGTTGATAGATTTACAGAAATTATCAACAAAATATATGATGACGGAACATTTCCAGATGAATTGGGCAGATCCATTTTCATTACTCTCCCAAAGAAACCGGGAGCCGTGGATTGTGAGCAATATAGGACAATCAGCCTTATTTGCCATATCACTAAGATTATTTTGAGGATTCTGCTTTTGAGAGCAAGAAGAAGCATAACTCCCATGGTCGGAAGGGAACAATTTGGTTTTGTAAAGGATGCGGGCACAAGAAATGCAATATTTGTGGTTAGAAATATAACGGAGAGAGCAGTCGAAATGCAAAAGGATGTGTTTTATTGATTATTCAAAGGCTTTTGATAAAGTAAGACATTCAGAACTTTTTGAAGAGCTGAAAAAGCTTGATATAATAGGAAAGATCTAAGACTGCTACAAAGTCTATATTGGAATCAGTTTGCATGCATCAGGGTAGAAGGAGAGTGTAGTGAATATATCGGTGCCAGGTAAAAATGTCAGAGGTAAAAATGGCAGAGGTAAAAATGTCAGAGGTAAAAATGTCAGAGGTAAAAATGTCAGAGGTAAAAATGTCAGAGGTAAAAATGTCAGAGGTAAAAAATGTCAGAGGTAAAAATGTCAGAGGTAAAAATGTCAGAGGTAAAAATGTCAGAGGTAAAAATGTCAGAGGTAAAAATGTCAGAGGTAAAAAATGTCGGAGGTAAAAATGTCAGAGGTAAAAATGTCAGAGGTAAAAATGTCAGAGGTAAAAATGTTAGAGGTACAAGCAAAAAAAATGAGATCCGTCATAATATCTCAGCACTTTCATCACACAGAATGTCGAGACGTACAGCTACTGCATGGGCTAGTCTATTATATTACTTTCTTCCATAATGTAAATTTTATAAATGGCTGTGTGTTGTATTTCGTACATGTCCTGAGGATAATACAATGTGAAAAAAGATTTTGAAATAGATTTTTTTTTTTGTGATCAGGCTTGCTTATATATTATGTATGAATGTCTAAAATTTTTGATATTTTGAATTGGTTGATGTGTTAATGTTTGTGACTCGGACCGGTTTGGCCGGTGGCAGCCTACAACTATCTAGCCCGTGTAACGTTCCAGAGACTAGCAAAGTCCAAACGAAGAAATGAAAGTTCTCGACAAAAGTCAAGTGTTAAAGTGAGTAGTGCATTTAGTACAAATAATTACATATAATCACGAGGAATCACGAAAAGTTACATAATAGGCTGGGCGCCCCGAACTCTGCTAAAGCTTTAGCACCTCATGGCGGAAAAGGAAGTGGAGTAAGAATGAGAAAAAACAAGAAGTCGCCCGAAAAGTGAAAACTCGCTCCGAAAACTAAAAACCCGCTCCAAAAAGTAAAAGACCGTCTCGATTCAGAAGCTCATCCCCATTTTAAACCCTCCGACACGTGTGACCCCTTATAAGGGCGTGTCACTACGACGCATTGCCTCAAAATAATCCACTCCTCTGTGGCGAACGCAATAATTCTACTCCGAGCTTGGGGACCGTTGTAGAGGAGGAACTGCGTTGGGTTGGGCCCATCCGTCATCGTTTGTTCGGGATCCATGTTCAATTCTGCTAGAGTTGCAGGCTCCAGAGGTCCTCTGCGTTGATTCAGAATTGTCCTTCTGATAACGGTGCGGCTTGGCAGATTTCCCTGTACTTCTCTAGGCAGATTTCTCACCGTATCCGTATATATTTGTTTGGGCGTGTCGTTGGTGGTCGAGGCCCGTGCCTTCATTTGCTGCCGCGCTTTTGCTATCTCCGCTCCTACTAGGTCAACGTCATGGTTGTGTCGGTTGGCTGTGTGCGGTTGGGCCCGATTGAGATCTGTTTTTAAGGTTCTTTTGCACCCACGTGTACGCCTCACACACTTCCAAAGAATGGACATCTTGCCCTCAAATACTTTTGTGTACATATGCCCCTCATTATATGACCTTCATTCCACCCTTATTTGATGCAACTACCTCCATCGCATGTCGTTTGTCCTTTTTGATATCTATACGTTCATGTCGAGGGAATAATTGATGCCCATTGCTATTCTCCCAGACTGTTTATACCTCAATAGTAATCCACAATCAACTTTTTTGCACATCATTATATAAATAACGATGTAACTTAAACCGAACCTCTGCAAAGCGCGCGCTTCTGTGTAATGTGATGATGCGGTTGGCATTTAAAGATAAAGTCGAGTTCTGGTCTTTCGATTGCATTGTGAAAGAAACGGTGTGGAAGCAATCAGAAAAGGTTGATCATCTAGCATAAACATGTAAGTGTTGGTGTGTAGTGCAAGGTTTTGGAGTCATCAAAATGATAAAAACTTTGGCCCAGTCTTGGTAAAGTAACAAACACTATACACAGAAAGATATTGATATGGGACTAGACAAACATATGGCATTCAAATCGGGCCTCATTTTAAAGCTGTTACTTGTCATATCTGGGATATGAAGTCATTTGAAATAGATTTTCAGGGAATAACTTTTTTCTTTGATGTTCTTCCACACTTGCCTAATAAGAATGATAACAAACGCTCACAAATTATTGTTCACCTTTAACTCAACCTTCTCGAGAGGGATGAAGTTGACCAGCAGATGCGGAGGGAAAACCTTCGTATCATAGTACTCACAGAGGGGCAGGTAGGACAAGCGGAGAAGAGGCCTTGATGGGCAAAGTTTGTCAGCTGGCAGAAGAGGTCGGAGTGAACATCACCCCAGATGACATTTCTACATGCTATCGGGTTGGAAAGCCAAGAGTGGGAGGAGGAGGAGCTCGCCAAACGATCGTTCGGCTCATATCTCGGTGAAAGAGGGACGAAATATACAATCGGAAGTATGCTTTGAAGGGAAAAACTTCCTACAAGGGCGTTTTTGTTAACGATGATCTTACCCCACTGCGATATTCTGTGCTGAGAAGCGCAAAAAACTCTCCACTTGTTAAAAATATTTCCACAAAAAATGGAAATATCGTTTGCAAAATGCAGGATGACACTTTTAAAGTCATCAAAACACCTTATGACTTGTTTGATGTTGGGCTATTAAACCGACATCAAATACGAAGATTTTAAACTCTCCATAATGTAAATGACTTATAAATATGATGAGCAACAAATGTTTTATTATTTAAATGGAACAAAATGAGACATCTGTAATTCAATCACATAATGTTAGCCCTCATTTATTTGATAATACATTATCAGAGCAAATGTTACATTCATTCTGTATATCACATGTTAATATCAGATCTCTTAATAAGAACTTTGATAATCTAAATTTGTTATATGAAGATACATTAAAAAAAAAATTGATATAATTGCCTTATCTGAAGTGTGGAATGTTTCAAACAAAGGTATTTTAGGTTTAAATGATTATGTCCTTGAGGTAAAGTGTACAACAGGTGGCACAAGGGGTGGAGGAGTTGGAGCTTACATTTACTCTTCATTAAAATATGTTATTCTTGACCATGAAGTCACTCACACAGAAAGTCTCTGGTTAGAAACTGACCTGAATGGTAGGAAAATTACTGTAGGTATTATTTATCGTAAGCCCAATACTGATATTGATCAATTTCAAAACTCCTTGCTTGTAACATTAGAAAGATTGAAAATTGATAAAGCAAATGTAGTTTTACTTGGAGATTTTAACATTAATGTACTACACAAAGAAGGAATAGATATGAAAGCAGAACAATTTTTAACTTCTTTACAATGTTTGGGTATGCAGCAACTAATCACATCACCAACAAGAGTAACTAAAACAACTTCCTCTCTTATTGACCATGTGTATACTTATGTAACAATTTCTTCTATTCATGCTGGAGTTATAGAAACTGATATATCAGATCATTTCCCTATCTTTGTTGCATTTGAGCATCTTAGAAAGGCAAGTAAAACAAACAACAAAAAGTCTGTGTTTCGTACCTTCAGAAATTATGATATTAATAAATTCCATGATGATCTAGGTAAAATTGATTGGAACAATGTAAGTGGTTGTACAAAATTAAATGAGTCGTACTCTGTATTTTACGACTTGTTTACGCAAGTCTGTGACAAGCATGCACCAATTATATCATCAACTTCGAAGAACCTAAAAAAGGGGGAAAATGCTGGGAGAAAACCATGGATGACTAATGCTATTTTAAAATCAGTCAAGAAGAAGCACAAGTTGTATTTTAAAATAAAGGCATCAAATTTCCAACAGAAAGACGAGGAAGAATACAAGAGGTATAGAAATGTTCTAACTACAGTTCTACGAAATGCAAAGAGACAATATTATAGTAACCTCTTCTTCATTAATAAGAATGATAGTCGTAAAACGTGGAGAACAATTAACGAGTTGTTGAGTGGTGGAAATGTCAAAAATAAAGGGACCAATGTAGAGAAATTATTAAGCTCAGGTGGTGGAGAAAATAGAGTGATAACTTCTGACAATGAAATAGCTAACGAATTTAACAACTTTTTTGTAAACATAGGTCCAAAGCTGGCAAAGGAAATACCACCAGTGAATTCTGACTTTACAGAATATTTAGGATATAGAACAGAAAAATCACTATTTTTAAAACCAATAACAGAGAATTAATTGAAATGCCACTTACAGACTTTAGATACAAAAAAAACATGTGGCTATGATAATTTGCCAGCAAGATTGTTGAGGGATGCTGCCCTATACATTTCAAGCTCATTAACATATATTTTCAATCTTTCCATAGAAAGAGGTAAATTTCCAGACGTACTGAAAGTAGCAAAAGTGACACCTATTTATAAAAAGGGGCGAAAAGATCTAGCTGGTAATTACAGACCTATTTCAGTTTTACCTATACTGGGTAAAATCTTTGAGAAAATAATAAATAATCGTGTAATTGACTATTTGGAAGCAAACAATATCTTGTTTCAACACCAGTACGGTTTCCGTAAGAAACATAGCACTAAGTTATCTTTGATTAATCTTACAAATACACTATTGAAATACATTGATGAAGGTAGAACAACAGTTGGCATCTTTATTGACTTTCAAAAGGCATTTGATACTATAAACCACAGCATTCTCCTCAAAAAAATGTTACACTATGGAATACGTGGGTTAGCCTTGCAATGGTTTGAAGATTATTTGTGTAAACGATCACAGTTTATACAATATAAAGACAAAATGTCTTTGAAATTGAATATAACATGTGGTGTCCCTCAAGGCTCCGTTCTTGGACCAACATTATTTTTACTATATATAAATGACTTACCTAACTCCACAAACTTTTTCAATTTCAGATTATTTGCTGATGACTCAAATCTTTTTCATACTTTTAATCCTAGACAAAAAGAAATTGATTTAGAAATTGTAAGTTAAAATTTAATGAAGGTGCAGGAATGGTGTTATGCAAATGAAGTCACAATTAACTTACAGAAAACAAACTATATGATTATGAAATCCAAAGCTAGATCAATAGACAAAAAGGGATCTGTGAGATTATCAAGATCAAATATTAAAGAGGTATCTGTTGCATCATTTTTAGGAATTGAAATTGATTGTCACCTTTCATGGAAAGAACACATTCAGACGATAAACAAATGCATAAGAAAGAAAGTAGGTATTCTGTTTAAACTGAGACATTTTGTTCCCAAGAATATACTTGTGTTATTATATAAGGCTTTTATACAGCCTCACCTCTCTTATGGAGTAGAAGTATGGGGGAGCACTTACAAAAGTAATCTAAATTGTATATATTTAAGTCCAAAAATGGCAATGAGAGCAATTACATTCAGTCCACTTAGAACAGACTCCAAAGCTCTTTTCCAAAGTCTAAACATTTTAAATATTTTTCAACTTCATGAACTGAATCAAGGTTTATTAAAAAAAAACATGTGTCGCAGCCCTATGGCTGAATTGATCATGTGTACAAATATAAAATACAGTTACAATTAATTTGACAATATTGAAATACATGTATATATAGTTACTTTGATAAGATTGCTTGGGCAGCAAAAATAAGAAAAACAGAATATAACATGAAGTCAGGAAAACGGAGAAGAGAAACATGAAGAAAAAGTATAAGAGGAAGTTGTAGAAAATGCATGTACATCAAAAAAATATAAGTTGCATACATGTATTTTTAAAGAGTCATTAAGACAATATCCGAAAATAAAAAATAGAAAAGTACATATTCTTTTCATTACATTGTTGAAGATTGATATTGCAAGTCTTTGTATTATTGTTGAGAGAAATGATATTAAAAAAAAAAACAGAACAATTGTGGCACTCTAAAATTCCTTTTACTTCAGATATAAAGTGGCTATTGAAGGGAAAGGGAACAGAATTGTGTTAATTTGGTTTGTTATTATCTTATGGAGAGTAAAAATCAGGAAACTTCAACATCTGTGAAAAAGAGTATAATACAAATACAAAAATGTATATTAATTCATCTACTTTGATTAATTGGGCTTGGCTTTATTGAGAAGGTCGACAAAGTAAGGTATGGGGCTATTTCGGAAACGATTGGTTTTGCACTTGAACTGTTGATATCTAGATGCATGGCGTAAGGAGATGGGTACGTTTTTCCGAAGAGGTAACCAGGTATTACATGTTGGGTGCTTAGCTAAGGATGTAGCAAAATCCAGACAAAGCTTTACCCTTCTGGATTCAAGCGTTGAGAGTCCACATATTTGGCAGGCATTGGTATAATTTGTGTATCGTGGACCCAGTATGATTCTACATACTCTTTTTTGAACTTGCTCCAAGCTTCTTATGTGTTTCTGTGTAAGCCCACCATTAAAAACTGGGGTACAGTATTCCATGACAGGACGAATATAGCCCGTATATACCAGTTTCAGATCAGCTAAAGACAATCCATATCGTTTCAGAAGCCTAAACATATACAACTTTCTGTTACATTTTTTGAGGATTTCAGTGACATGGAGATCCCATTTCAGATTCGATTGCACAATGACACCAAGAATTTTGACAGATTGGAAGTTTTGCAGGGGTGAGTCATCAATATAAAAAGTTGGCTCGGCAGGGAGATTTTTGGAGAATGTCACACTAAGTGAAAAACACTTTGAAGGATTTAACTTCATGTGATTTTGACAGGACCACTGATCCAAACTGTAGAGGACAGCTGGTAAGTCAGAGGGATCGGTTACTTTTCGACATTCCAACAAAGTAAGATCATCTACATATTTATAGCAATCGATTGGTATGTTTTCGCAAGCATCGTTGATCATCACTAGGAAGAGGATTGGGCCCAATTTAGTTCCTTGGGGTACACCAGCATAATTAGGTAAGTATTGAGAGAAAGTGCCTTGATATTTGACACACTGTTGACGGTGTTCCAAAAAACTAATTATCCATTCAATGATGCATGGCCGTACATTGAGTTTGATCAATTTTCTAATAAGAATGTTATGATCCAGCCTGTCGAAAGCTTTGGTGAAATCAGTACACACAACAGTGGATAAGCTCTTGCTCTTTTCGCCATTTTCATAGAGACTGTGGAGTAAAATAACCAGATAATGAGTGGTCGATAAACCAGGGCGGTTTCCAAATTGTCGGGCGTCAATTTTGTCGACGATATCCTCAAGCAGCCATTTGGCTATGAAAGATTCTGCAATTTTCGCAAATTGACTTGTTAGTGCAATTGGTCGGAGGTTAGTAATGGTTGCTGGTAATGATTTCGGAATAGGGGTTATTTGAGCTTGTTTCCACTGTTGCGGTACTATTCCTTGTTGAAAGGATGAGTTAATCAGATCTGTTAAAGGTACACACAATTCATATGCATATTCTTTCAAAATCCGAACAGGTAAGTCATTGGTTAATCCAGCTTTACCAGTCTGTAATTTTCTTAATTTTGAATACACCTCATAAACTTGAGCCTGAGGACATGAACATGGGCATGGTAAATAAGCAGGTAAAGTCTCTCTGTCAAGAGATGGAAGGTCAGATGCTATTGACACAAAATGGTTGTTAATTGCATTCGCTGCTACTCTAAGTTGTTTTGGATCAGTACCAGGGATATCAATAGTTACTGGGTCAGTATTTCTATTAGTAAGTATTTTTATTTGTTTGTACCAAGCTGATGGGTTTTCAGTTTTTAGATTACTGACACGAGTGCTATAATGATGACGTTTAGCCTCAGATAGGGAATGAATAACTTTATTCCTGAGCTTACGCCATAATGTTTTGTTACCTTTCTTGAAGGCCTTTTGCCTACTTTGGATTAGAGATTTAACATGTGGGGTTATCCACGGTTTATCAACATTGTAGGTACGTACTTCTTTTGTTGGTAAGTGTCGGTCTAAGTTTGTCAGAGTTTCACTCAGTAATAAACCGCATTTTTCAGATGGATCTTTTGTTTGGTAGATTTCTTCCCATGTGTGTCCAGTGATCCATTGACCGAAAGCTCTTAATCCACTATCTCTTAATGTGCGGACTATCCTTCTCTTGACAGTTCTCTTTGGTCTGTTACATGGTTGTACAGGTTGCCATAACACACAGTTGTGGTCACTCAGACCAAGAGGTGAGAGTACTGAGACTGGTAAGTAAAACTGATCAAAATTTGTAATTATTTTATCCAAAATATTATTACCTCTGGTAGCTTGCTTAACTACCTGTGTGAATCGATCATTCTTTAGTAAAGGTTGAATGTTTAGATCATTGGTGTCACCAACAATAGCTACTCCTGCGTCAGGATGTTGCATTAATAAATCATCAATGACAGTTATGAACTTCTTGTATCAACATTTATGTACGATTTGGTAAAAGGTTTTTTACCACACTCTTTAGTGGATTATTGTCAGATGATACAGCAACTAGGAGAAAAGAAAATGGCTTAATTTATCAACCAAACTGTAAGACAACGCAAGGGCAATTTTGTATTTCGTTTGTAGGAACAAAGCTGTGGAATGATCTGCCAGATGAAATTAGATTAAAAACATCAAGGTTATCTTTTCAGAGACATCTTTCCACCTACCTTCTATGTAAATGACATGGGCTCAATCCCACCCCCTTCGTTTTTTCCTTTTATATTACTGGTCTTCCTTTTATATATGTATACACTTATAGCGGCCTTAGGCTTTTACAGGATTTGTGCATGTACGTACATGTGTATGATTATTTTTATTAATACATCCTTTTCATTTTTATGAACACATTGATGATTTTATTTCTTCAAAGATTTGTTTTCTTTCATTATAATGCTTTAACGCTTAACCTTTTTTATTTTTATTTTTTCATTTTAGTAAAGACAAAAAGTTACATGATATTGTATTATTTTGCTGTATAATACAAAACAAACAAGTTTTACATTCATATGTAAAAACAAATTAACAGAAAAAAAACTTGCCAAAGAATGGAACTAGGCTCGACTAGCACTTGTGCTAACTTCTAGTTCCCATTAACAACTTCACCTAAACATAGTAATATACATAATGGTATGCAGATGTATGTCTACAAAATATCGTTCTAAAACCATTACTGTTCAATCGACATTACTCTTATGTTATGTATACATGTATCAGTATTATTTTTGTTGCATTGTATGATTGTTCATATGTACTGTCATTATTGTGATGTGTTGTTGTTAATAAATTCAAATTCAATTCAAATTCTTTAATTGATGTAACATGGGCGGCTTTCTGCTTTGTATCGGAGTAACAAAGCTGCTTATTGATTTTCTCCCAGACTATTTTATACCGCAATAGTAATCGACAATATTTTATTGCAACGCGCGCACTTCGGGAATGTGATGGGTTAGCATTGATAACATGGCTTTCTGCTTTGTTTCAGAGTATCAAAATACCAAGCCCACAAGAAAGTGGCATTGTCGGAAATATGCATTTATTGGAAATTACATATAATAGCAGTCATTGCCACGCAGTCGGTTAAAATGTCCAACAATCTTCAAAAGTGAAGAAGAAGTGGGGGGGGGGGGGGTGGGGGGGGGGGGGGGGGGGAGAAGGTTCATAGATATCTGATCCTATTTTGAGGGCTGTACTGACTTTTCTTTTTATTTAATAATTACACCATGCATAGAGCGACAACTCAGCCTATAAAACATGGCCAAACTTCTCGATTTTAGGAATCTTTTCCCCCAGAAGTTTGCTCAGTGTACCAGTACCATTTGCTTTTACAAAAGCATAATATACCGGTATATAAATATTGAATAAGGCAGACTAATGGGACATGCATGGTTGCTACTCCGAGTTTCACGCCTTGGAAGCGATCATCAGACAACTGATAGCATTCTTACATGATTCCTCTGCAACCTTGGTACAAATACGCTCAAAATAAGACTTAACTAATACAATACCTGAATACAATATAATAAGAATTACTCATGAGTAATTCTAATTGTATTTTATTAGTTAAGTCTTATTTTAGGGGTATTTGTACCAAGGTTGTAGGATAATCATGTTTAAGAATGCTATCAATTGCCTGATGATTGCTTGCAAGGCGCGAAACTCGGAGTAGAAACCATGTCCCATTAGTCTGCTTGCTCTGCTTAGGCATTGACCACTGTTCGGAAGGATGTATTAGCAAAGCATAATATAAGAGGAAGGGGGAGAGCAGCCAGGTCACCGTGCCCCAGAAGGAGAATACCCTCCCCCCCCCGTCTTCCTTCGGCAATAATCGGGCAAAAAGTCACCATTTGGGGCCGAAAGGTAAATAAATTTAAACTGGGAAAGTGGAAAATAAAGCAGCGGTGAAATAACAACTGCAGAATATCCCTCGCTGTTCTTTTTCGATAAGCCTAATATATAACCCGGGTGTAACCATAACAAACTTGCCACATGATTTTGTTTTTATTTTATACCTCCAACATTTATACCTATGACATTTTTACCTCTGACATTTTTTCCTCTGACATTTTTTCCTCTGACATTTTTACCTCTGACATTTTTACCTCTGACATTTTTTCCTCTGACATTTTTTCCTCTGACATTTTTACCTCTGACATTTTTACCTCTGACATTTTTACCTCTGACATTTTTACCTCTGACATTTTTACCTCTGACATTTTTACCTCTGACATTTTTTCCTCTGACATTTTTACCTCTGACATTTTTACCTCTGACATTTTTTCCTCTGACATTTTTACCTCTGACATTTTTACACCGAGCCAATATATCAACATCAGACGGAGAGTCAGACAGGGTTGTGTTATGTCGCCAGACCTGTTCAACATGTATAGTGAAATCATTCTAAGAGAATTGGAAGATGAAAATGGGATACAAGTGGGTGGTCATTCAATCACAAATATTAGATATGCTGATGACACTGTTTTATTTTCTGAATCAGAGAAAGATCTCCAAAGACTCCTGAATGTAGTTGTAAAAGAAAGTGAGAGAATGGGACTAGGGATCAACTATACCAAGACAAAGTGCCTGGTGGTATCCAAGAAGAGCAGTCCAAAATGTAACTTGAAACTGAAAGAACAGACTATTATACAAGTCTCCTCATTTAACTACCTCGGCAGCATGATTACCGAGGATGCCAGATGCGAGACAGAGATCAAGAGAAGGATAGCTCTCGCTAAATCTGCATTTTCAAAGTTAGGCAAAATTCTGACAAATCGAACAATGTGTATGAGGACCAGAATAAGGATATTGAATTGTTACATCTACCCAGTACTTATGTATGGTAGTGAAACATGGACTTTAGCCTCTGATACTAAAAAGCGTTTGGAAAGTTGCGAAATGTGGTTTCTAAGAAGAATGATGAAAATCCCCTGGACTGACAAAGTTAGTAATGAGGAAGTTCTTACACGAGCTGGAGTGCAAAGGAAAATGATACGTGAGATGTTGATTAGGCAGTTGAAGTTCATGGGTCACATTACACGTAAAGAAGGCCTAGAGAACCTTGCTTTGACAGGGAAAATTGTGGGAAGAAGGAGTAGGGGAAGAAGGAGGATACTTTGGATGGACAGTCTGCAGAAATTGTTGGAAGAGAGAGGAGTGAAAGAACTGGGAGTGGTACTAATACAGAAGGCTAGGAGCCGAGGGTTGTGGAACAGCATGATCGCCAAAGTCAAACGATATGGCACTTAGAGAGAGAGAGAGAAGGTGATGGGACAAACTATCACTTCCGAGGCGATCTGGATGTAGCTATCTTTCTGAAGCGAAGCTGAGGAAAGATAGCGTATATATTCTGATCGACGAGGAAGTGATAGTTTGCCATCGCCTGAAAACCAAAAGGTGATTATTTGCTTTATATTCCACATCTAAAACAAATTAATTAAAAAAAAGAAAAGGACGACGTGTATGCATCTACATGAAAGACACCTAGGCCCAAATTCACACCAAAAAAGTTTAAGTTTAACCCAACCCCTTGAGGGTAAGTTGCGCGCGCGCATGTGTTTTCTTTAATTGCGCTCATTAGAATACGCGTTTAATTACGCCTGTTTTAGTGCACGTTTGGATAATCTTCAGTGAAAGTGCGTTGCCTTTTGTAGATAGTACCTCTATCTTCAATGAAAGTGCGTTGCACTGTGTAGATAGTAGTACTATCTACACAGTGTAACGAACTTTTTGCCTCTCCCATCAATAATGGGCGAACTATCTTTCCTCACGTGATTTACTTTTCACCAATCGTAGAGCAAGATTCTTAGTATGTGGGATATAAATGTATATATCATTGTCTAAAAAATTGAATATTTTCGGTGAGAAATTTCCCATTGTAGGTGCCCCTATTTTCCAGAAAGTGCCCTCTTTTTGTGCCCCCCCCCCCTCCTCTTTGAAAGTCGCTCCGCAGCTCCTGATTCTTTCATCCCCGTTTTTTCAGAAGGGAATTGTGATTTTTGTTTTTGTATTTTACAATTAGGGCACAGATCGGAGACAATAAGATTTGTTAAAATAACATATACAACAAAAGTTTAATAGGCCTAATTACATGGAATTCACTTATTTCAATCTTGATTCCCAAGATCGCAAAGCGTATGTCCAACCTATTGTAAGGTGAATGGCGCCAGCTAGTGTTGAATAGGCATGTAATCAACAATAAAACTATGCTCGCGAACCCATGGGCAGGTTGTGAATACATGCAATATTTGTTAAAACTCTTTTAAGACTTACTTTATACAATATCATAAAAGACAAATATTTATAAAGGTTAGTGTTATAATTATGAAGCATACCTGCTTTTCTTTCAATATTAAGGCAAAACTGATGCACAAAGGGAATCGAATGCTTTGAAATTTGGAGAAGCGTAATCCGTCATGCCCAAAAAAATCCTAGTAAAATAACAAATTAAAAAAGAAGAAGGTGAAAGTATTATATTTGGTTAGAGGGATTCCGCAAAATCGTCCATATCTTTGAATTATGTTATAATAATACTACTAATAATAACATTCCGCTTTTATATAGCGCTAATACATCGACGGTGTCTCTAAGAGCTTTACAAATATATCATTACCACGGTCATCGGATTCAGGCTTGCCCGCACACAATGTTTCCACATTTTCTTTTCCCCGGGGAGCATTCCAGACAGGCGTCATTGTACAGAAGCTTACAATGCCGAGCCGCAAACTACAATAATGTTCGCATCCTACCGGGTACCCGTTAGAATTCCGATTGACGTCTTGCCAAAAGACGTTAGTGCCTGGCTGGGAATTGAACCCCGTACCTTGTGATCTGCAGTCGGGTGACTAATCCACTAGACCAAAACACCTCTGCACTTTTTAAAACAAGCTACTCTCTTTAAAAAATAAAACGTGATCCCCGGGAGAGTAACAAATCACTATTTCCTTCTTAAAGGGATAGTCCACCCCAGGATTTTCTTTAGCTGACGATATAGACCTAATAATACCATGAAGAATGATACAAGTCTCATTAAAATCCATGATCACATAACGAAGATATATCGACTTTTTTATCGAAAATCAGCCGCCCCCCAAATGCAAATGCGTTACATGGGCATGAATTGTGACGTATGTTGCGAGCTGCCTTCTTATTTCGCAGACATTCACTTTCGCTCGCGGTACACTGTTATCGCACTGACACGACGAATCATGAATGAAAGTGAAAGCGAAAGTGAATGTCTGCGAAATAAGAAGGCAGCTCGCAACATACGTCACAATTTCGATACTATCGGTTATTTTTTGGCGATCGTTTCATGCCCATGTAACGCATTTGCATTTGGGGGGCGGCTGATTTTCGATAAAAAAGTCGATATATCTTCGTTATGTGATCATGGATTTTAATGAGACTTGTATCATTCTTCATGGTATTATTAGGTCTATATCGTCAGCTAAAGAAAATCCTGGGGTGGACTATCCCTTTAAAGCTAAAGACAAGTTTTGGAAAGCCCCCCCCCCCCTTTTTTTTTTTAAATGAAATGGAAACTCTCATTACCAATCATACGTTTTGACTAATACGTGATGATACACATTTTGCCGGGAAACCGCCTACTAATTGATTTGTTTGGTAAATTATCATACCAATCCGGCCTGGATAGATATCGCGTAGTCCCATAAACATTTGTTCGTGAACAGTGCTTGTAACTTAACCAAGACTGGGTCAAATTTGTTATAATTTTGATAATTCCAGAACCTTGCAGTACACACCAATACTTAAATGCTAGATGATCAACCTTTTCTGATCGATTCCACAACGTTTCTTTCACATTGCAATCGCATGACCAAAACTGGTCTTTACCTTTAAGAGAAGGCTTTGAACTTTGGACTATGTTTTCAATAAGTGGATCATATTACATTTATAAACGAGATATGATCCACTTATTGAAAACATAGTCCAAAGTCCAGCTATAGCTGGTGAATACCGGATATTTCACAAGCACTCCACTTCCTTTTCACTTTCATTTTCCTTTCATTTGTATACATATAAACTGTACACTGTAATACATCGTTGTTTAATGGTGAAGAAGTCCACATCGCAACGGGATAACACAGCAGATTGTTCGTAAGTGATATACCGTTTAGATCCGCTGGAAAATACCCGATATTTCACAAATTATAATATGCACTGTGCTTACAATTGCGTACATGCAAACTGTACACTGCTACATCCTTATCTCATAGTGGAGAAGTCCTCATCGCAACGGAATAAAACTGTTTGTAAGTGATATTTTACATTTATGATAATAAATACTTGTAATCATGTGATCAAACGAATTTAGACCTAGGACTATAGATAAGTAATGATTGTCTTCTATATTGGTTGATTTTAGTGCTGAGTATAGTTAGGGTTCGCTACAATACGAACGTAATTATCCCATAGTGCACGCATTATTCATATTTGCCTGACTCAGTATGAATATATGAGTCATAATACACCGATGAGCAATAGGAGTAGAACACAGAATAATAACAAAAAGATGACACGAAATGTTTGATATTCTATTCTATGTTTCTGCTGTCCTATATATTTTTCTTTACCCTTCGTACAATATACATGTATTTTTCTCTCTTTGTTTCCTGATCCGCTTCTTTATGTCTTCTCCTAAAATTTTACTGCTAATTTAATTTGTATTATTGTTCACGATGCAGGTTACTTGCTACCATTTGCTCCTGATCATGGCGTCTAAGTTCCCAGCAGAGAGAGGTGAAAAGGTCAAGCTACACACTAGAAAAGGACATGACATGACATTGTCATGTGAAAAACATGGGGAGCCAATCAAATTTTACTGCAAAGAACACAAAATCCCCGTTTGTCATCCATGTGCTACCAAAGAGCACTGTCAGAAACCATGTAAGCTACACGACATCGAGGATGTCATCTTAGAGACGAGGAGAAAACTGGATGACAAGCAGCAAGAGATACAGGAGATGACGAAACAAATGAAAGCGCTTTACTCTAAACTAGACTCCACTGAAACCTCTGCAAGTAATCATTTACAAGCAGTCAACGATGAACTTAAGGTGGCATTCGAAGACAAATTAAAGATTGTGAAAGACAAAGAGAAACGATCGATTCGTTCGATCGACGAGGAGGCGGATACAGAAATACAAATAATTAACAGAAAGAGGGACAGACGGATCAAATCATGTCACGAAGAAGCACAACAACAACAACTAACCATCAAAGAAAGCCAAGCAAAATTCCTTTCACAAACAAAGGAAATCAGCGAGGTGGTTGCTAAAAAGATAAAAGATCTCACAAGCAAGAATCAGCACGCAATCAGCAACATAAATAATATTGAAGCCAAGATCAAACAAATCAAACAAGATGACAAAAAAATAGTGAATGAAGCTCCTCAAGTACTTGCATTGCTTAATGACGATTTGAATTTGAATGTTCCTCAAAATGTTAGCAACTGTCTTGACCGAATAAGGAGTGAAGTTCAGAGAGTGAAATTTGTCGAGGGTGAAGTAGGTGGGGAACACTACGGGAGAATTGATGGCTATATCGGTAAATGGGAGCTTGTCAAGTCAATCCACAATCCATCGATTGTTAATTACCCACGGATGCGTGGTTTGATCAGTGATGATGAGATATGTGTGTGGGACGATGATATCAATGCCACGTATGTTACAAATATCAGCACTGAACACACACAGAAAGTCATTAAAGGAGATGGTAGCTTGTATATTAAATCATGCGCCCCCATAGACAGCAACGTAATAGTATGTGGTAAGGGGAATGTTAAAAGCACGGGTGACAGCTTGGATGGATGCATCACTCTCTATGACAGACAATGGAATGTGATTAGAGACATCAGCATACCGAGGAATAAATGCTATTATAATGTGTACGTTGATATTGACAGGGATGGGATGATCCTCGCTGCTCAGAGCTTTCAGTCTAATATCTACGTCATCAACCCTGCTGATGGTAAGATAGTTAACACTATTACGATGCAGCACAAGGAGGTGTGGGGTGAGATACAAGCCTTGTCATCCGGTGATATCGTTGTGAAGACAGGTGATACGGGATTCAGTGTCATCTCACGATCAGGAGAAGAGAAGTATGTCATACACTGTCATGAGTGGCGCGCGTCATGTTGTCGAGTTGACAAACTGACAGACACACTCTACATCACATACTGGGATGGAGAGCATAATATCTACGCAGTTGATCAGGTGTCATGTGATGGTATCATCCAGGCAAGGAGGATCGTGGAATACGAGAAACCAGACCGATGCTACTACACTAGCCCATGCCTCGTAACTCCTTCTGGTAATCTTGTAGCTTGTAACGGAGACAAGGTTTTTGTGTACAAGAAGAGATTTATTGTATAAAGTCTTTATAATAAATATATGAAATTCCTCATATTGCAGGCCTTATTTGCCTCAATGGTATATTGAATGATCCAATTGTTCGAATAACCAAGTTGAAATTAAAGCATCTCTATTTCTCTCAAAGAAATTTGTTTTGAATATTGAATACTTAAACATGTTATTTTTAATTCATGTTACTTCGAGATTTGGTATTAGTGACTTTTGGAGATTTGGTGACTTTTTGAAAGTTGTTAGCAAGTCCACACCCGGAATACAATAATGTTCACTTTTCAATAATTACATATTATTCTATTTTTGAATATGATAACGAAGATTAGAAACACAGCAACTTATAAATGGGGTACACAATTGTTGAAGTAAACCGGTGAACCTTGCTATTATGTATATATATAATCTTTATAAATGATTATTCTTGATTTGAATGATTTTTTTCTCCAAGCTATCATGTGGACCAATATTCAAATGGATGTGTTTCGAATGAAGCATGGATTGGAAAATGATTACTCCTTCTTAAACAAATATATACAAATACAAATATTCCCTTGCGGGGGTAGATAATATATTTTTTAGATTGATACGAAGGCCTAGTCACTTTGAAACAGTGAGGAAATGTCATGTACAAAAAAAAGGAAACGCTTGACATCGATAAGTAATGGTTTGCTATAAGATTTGGCGAATTTCATCCATGTAATAAGAGACATCACCATATGCCGAGGAATACACACTATTATTGCTGATGTGTACGATGGTGTTGACAGAGATTTCAAAAGAGATTTTGAAGGGGTATTTTTTCCCTTATCGTTTCATATGTAAAGCATGTTTTATCAATATAACGTCAATAATGTGTGCAGGTAGCTGAAACAATGAGTGTTATGAGCGACAATTTGCACAATGTAACATTTCATGTGTGTTACAATGCATGATTTTATTTAAGAAGAAAACATTTTAAATTGAACGATTTCATGGGATATGGAATAATGATTATCTTACATTAAAGTACATTGTAGGCCTACACACATGTAACTTCAGTTTGTTCTAGCTTTCATTCCTAGACATTTGGAAGTGTAACATGTGTGGTTGCACTCGATTTAGAATGGAAAAAAAATAATTGGGCTCGTAAATGCAGTTGAGAGGAAACTAGTTATATAAATACGCTATTACATTTATCTCGATTGTAATGATTTATCAATAAATGAACTTCATTTTATGCAATGATTGTCTATATTTAGTTAAACAATATCACTTGTCAAACTTTAAAGTTCAGTTCCTAAGCATAGACGAAACACTCCTTACTATGGAGAGTACTTTGGTAGCAATGTTTATTTTGTTCATTTTTGTACTGGAATCTCAAGAGAAAGTTTTGTTGTTAATTTTAATTTTGTTTATTTTCATTATCATATATGACAAGTTATTTGTCAGTCATCTTTATTTCGTTCATGTTCGTTCTTGTATTTAAAGAGTAGTTTGGTATTCGTGCTTTTTTTTCTTCATTTTCGTTCTGGTATCTGACGAGTAGTTTAGAAGTCGTTTTTATTTGGTTCATTTTCATTCATGTATTTGACAAGTAGTTTTACCAAATTGGTACTAATGTTTATTTTGTTCATTTTCATTCTGGTATCTGTTAGCCTTTTATTACCTGGAACATATGGAAATTAAACAATGTCAGCACGGCTTTTCATTTTATCAGCTCAAACAATTAAAATAAACGTAATCAACTACAATATTTGTCATTCTTTAAGTATGAATGTTTTAATCAAATAACAAAACAAAGACAAATATTTGTTATAAATAGAAACATTTACATTAATTAAGCGTAATTGAACTAGGTTAAAGTGATATAACCGAGAGAAAAGGGAAATGTAGACAGAGCATGAGAGAGAAAGAGGAGGAGAGAGAGAGAGAGGAGAGAAAGGGAGAGAAAGAGGGAAAAGGAGGGGTTGAGGGAATGGGGAGACACCATTATAACACAAAAAGATAGATAAAAACAAACAAAGAACTAATACAAATGTTTATAAGATAATGCATCAATGATACATCGAAGAGTATCATGATTATTTAACATCCTCATTTTGACCACCAGAGGGAGGTAGACCTGCCCTAGCTCTAGAGTACCTATATATAGGTACTCTACCTAGCTCCTACTGCTAAGCGTTTGATCGTCACAAGGGATTCACAACTGGCTGCATCGCTATGATAATGGTGGTGATGATGGTGATTGGGATAATGAAAATGATGGTGTACAATCACTGTAGTTATATTATTTATAACGGCGATGATACATCATTATCTTTGCCATCATCATCACCATCATCACCTCGATCATCATATTATCACAATTTCATTTTCAGGAACTGTTAGCATGTCATCAAAATTTTAACCATGCTTTGTCTGCATCGATTGGAAACTTCTATTGTGTTCTCTAGCTACAGGTTTATTGCTACATGTAGCTCAGTGAGTGTTCAAAGCACTACGACGTGTTTGCTAAACTTAGTTAAATGGGTGCTAATTATGGTTTGCGTTTTAGTGTTTTTGTGAAGTTTCCACCAAGATGCATCTTACACTTAGCCCTAAACCTGGAATTAAGAACGCTTAAGACGCATCTTAGCGCTTAATGGAACAGGCCCCATGCCTTTTCGTTTACAAGGTTCACAACTTTAGTAGAACTTCATTAAAAACTGACAAGCCAAAAGCCGTTTAGGATGCAAAGGAGGCTAGTTAAAATATGCATAATCATTCATGTTCCATGTATGGAAATCATAGAGGACATGGGTAAGGATAAGCTTTGATTAAGACGCAACCAAATTTAAATATAAAAATCCAAATATCAATGCAAGTATTAATGATCTAGTCGTATGTCAAAGGAGTAAAGCAGACACAGAACGATATCCATGATATAAACATTGTAATTAAAGTTGAGAATGATTTGTAAATGTTTACTTGGAAATTCAATCGGTTTATCCTACAGGACAATATTTCTAGCTTCTTGCAAAATACATTTTCTAAAATGATCAAAAAGTTTTTAAAAAATGAAGCCGGTGCAATGATAAGTTGGATGGTAATAATGCAATGATTTTCCTTTCCGATGATGTCAAACATCACTCAACCCCTTCTCTCATTCTGTAATGCATATGACTTTAACGAACTCCTCACATTGTAACGACCCATCTTTTCCTCATGCTGAAGACGAGATGGTCATTATTGTAGTCGATCTATACAGGAAATAAATAAAAAGGACGAACTGACGCAAGGAAACAGTGCATAGGAATAGGTCCGAACATTGGGGATTCCCCTTTCGGCCCATACCAACCATGATGAAATGATTCAAAAAGTCTCCCCAAAAGATGACGCTCTGATATGTTGTCGAATAGATCAAGTAACGGTGCGTTGGAGATGGTGCGCTTCACACTTGAACGCTCGGACATAGTAGCTCACTTGCAGACGATCTCACAATACTTGTAACGTAATTTCAGGGCTTCGTTTTTGGGGGGTTAAATTTGAAATTGATAATCGCCCTTTATGTCCCTTTAAATTGGCAAATATGGATTATGATACAAGCCCCTGCCTTTAACACGTAGCAGTGGTTATATTTCACGATATTATACAAGTAAAGTCAATCCATAGACACTTCTACTCGTACGAGATGCCCACTACGTACACCCCCAAAACAATGCGAACAACACCGTCTACGCAACAGCGTACGCTGCAGGGAAATGAAATGTAGAACTCGAAGGTACCGTCAAACCAAGTTCATTACCCGTGTTTCATAAGACTTCTGAATTATATTACATTGTAGGCATACTCGTCTAAACAGACATAGGCCTACGTCTGTCAAAATCAAAATCTGAAATCAAAGTCATAATCAAAATCAAAATCAAAATTATTGTTTTTGCTTGAAATTACAAGAGGAGGCGAGCGGACCGAATCTCCAGAACTTCTTAGGGTCATATATAACAGGCTTCATTTATATTGTGTGATGTGTGAAACTTTATAGTTGTCATAGTGTAGCGTTAGGACTTACTCGATGAGATCGGAAACCATATGGAAGGGGGCGATAGTAATTCTCTGCTGAGCTTTAATCGACTATGAAGTAGAGTTATAAAGCAGAAGTAGATTTAGATTAAGCGACAGTGATTGGAAAGGCGGACAGAGAAGGGAAGAGAGAGAGAGAGAGAGAGAGGATAAGATGTTAGGCGAGTAATAAAAAAGAACTGTAAAAAGGCTAGAATGACCAAGGCAATTATGATTATGTTCTAACCTATGACAGAGATTAATGAAATAGAAAAGGAACAAGAATAAGATATATAAGGCTCTTTTCCCGCTTTATCGTCGAGGTTGATGAACTATTTAAAATATTATATAAACATGCCTGAAATAAATTCGTCGTGGAATACAACCGGCTCTATCCACGCTCAAGCTTTCTCTCTCTCTCTCTCTCTCTCTCTTCTATGATATCATATAGTGCCTATAAGCATACACCTGAATTATTTGTTGAGAATACATGTGTTCCTCATATGCATCAGCTAATTCATTTTTAGTATGATGCAAGCAAAAAGATATCGAAGAGCGCAGAGATGTAAAATACATCACACAACTCTTTGCATAAGCAAATATTCTACACTACTCTGTAAACAGTTTGAGAGGCACAGACAAAGCCGTTCCCGTGTAGTAGTTATGATACATATCGGATTTGTATTTGTCTTCCTTTCTATTTGTGCACTCATATTTTCTGAATGGGTGGTAGCATGCATCCCTTGAAATGTGAAGGTGGGAATCCCGTTCATATATATCTTTCCATTGCGTGCCTATAGACTAAAAGTGAACAGTAAGAAATTCTGGTCTGTATAGATTATCATATTGAGTAGATGAATAAACGAACATTTGAAAGTACAAAATATCGAATTTCCAGCGAATTTGCTTAGTTATATTTGAACAAATAATTTGTGTATTATTGATTTTCCGTTGTTTTGCTAAATTGTAAGCAAAATTATGTTATTGTTTGAATATTTAATAAACACCTCTAAGAGGCAAGGAGAATCTTCTTTTTTGAGTAGATGAAAAGAGTATCACCACCTTTGACCTCCATATCATAAGGCATGACATGATTACATACTTTGTCAGTATGTTGTACTTGGATAAGTTATGAATGTATGATGTATGGTTAGGTTTTTTGTGGTCCTCGGTAGTTGTGATATTGGCAGTGGTTGATACGGTAAACGGGAATGTATTGTGACAGATAAGAAGTTTGAATTGTAATGTCTTTACTAGAAATCGCATTCGTACTGCAAACTATACTTGTTTTTCGAAAATAAATTTTGCACAGAAGAAAGGAGAAATTAGAACGATGGCACTCTCATTCTGTCTCTGTTAAACTCTCTTGACTGTCCGCTCTGACCATCTTTTTTTTCAAATTAATGTTTCTTAAAGAGATAGTTGAATTTTACTCCAGAGGGCGCTACACAATATATATTTTTTGAAAGCATCATGAAAAAACTGAGTACCAAATTTGAAATAATTTACAATTTAATTGACAAACTTTAAGTCACATTTGTTTGATCAAAATCGTTTCAGACACGGCTGAAATGTCCATCTAACATTCATGGTGCCCCACAAATATTCGGTAATTTGGAACCAGCCGTTGAAAAACGAGATAGCTCCTTATTCGTTTTATTCCAGCCATTGCCAATATTGGCTTTGTGTTGGCTCTTTCGTGTTGGTCAAAATAAGCTCAACCAGCCGGACCATTTATTATTGATTAATTCATTATCAATTATTTATTTAACAGTCACCGTATTGTTTTGAAAGTCGAGCTGAACTGGCACGATCGTATTCAATCTAAATACACACATTTTAGGGCCTAAAATTAAGGGCACAAGAAATGCCATAAATAAGAATAAGAGCATAACCATGCACATTGAAGGCATATCCCTCCTAATCCATCCCTTTACTACGTACACAAAAATAAACAAATAGGCCTACACACAAATCTTTCATGCACATAACATAACAATAAGCAGGCGCGGATCCAGGGGAGGGAGGCGAGCGGGCCCTTGATGCTCATTTTGCGGGGGGTGGGAGAGAGAGAGAGAAAAAGAAAAGAAGGGAAAGGGAAAGATGAGAGAAAGGGAAAGAAAGAAGAGGAAGAAGAAGAGAAAAAAGAGGGAAGAAGGAGATGGGGGGGGGGGGGGCTTGCCTCCCACGCTGTTCCCCTGGACCCCACCTAGGGCGCTAAGGTGGTCCCTAGATGCTCATTTGAATGCTATTTAATGCCTAAAACCCCCGAGCTTCTGAAGGCTGTGCCCACTGGACCCCGTGCAAATAAGTGTCCTGCCAGTGTCACAAATAAGGTATCAAAATATGCTCATCTGACGGTAATCAAACGCCTGAAACCCCTATGCAGTTATTCCTCCTTTTCGTGTTACATCCTTCTTTTCGTTGTATATCCTTCTATTGGATTAAAAATACAAGTTTTCCAAGCAAACTTTCTTTGTTCTCTTACCCGTAAAAAAATATCGAATAATGTATTGTGTACATACTTTCATGCATTCATTCTGCTCCTGAACATAATGTTTAAGATCACATTGATAGCCATGTATCTGAGAGGGTATAAATATTGGTAATATAACCAGGGGCGTCGCTAGACCTTTTTCGGTGAGGGGGGGGGGGGGGGGGGTGTGTAGAGGCCAACGATTAAATGTCCCAATATCTACAAATTTAACCCTATTAACCCGGGGCCGAAGGCTAAATTATTTTTCCTATGAACTCTAAATACTCGCAAATGGTCATTTTCCTCGACGACACGAATATACGAATTATTTCGTCAACTTAGTCAGCATCATAGCTATATATTTTAATGCAGGCGCGTAGCTATGATCTTATTTTAGGGAGGGGCGGTAGGGCGGTAGTAAGCAAGCGAAGGGGGGGGGGGGGGTGAAAGGCCTCCTGCGCGAAGCGCGGAAGCTTAGGTGTTTCATAAAATTATTAGGAAAAGAAGACGATTTGTTGTACTGTTCTCGACTCTTAATCCTTGTCTGAATTCAGTTTCCCCGTTCCGCGCAAAGCACGGAAGCTTAGACGTTTCATTAAATTATTGGAGAAAATAGACGATTCGTTGTACCGATCTTGACTCTTAATCGTTGTCTGAATTCAGTTTCCCCACTCCCGCGCGAAGCGCGAACGCGCAGACGTTTCATTAAATTATTAGAGAAAAAGACGATTCGTTGTACCGTTTTCGACTCTTAATAAGCCCTAAGTGTCTGAATTCAGTTTCCCCCTCTCGCGCGAAGCGCGGAAGCTTTGACGTTTCCTTAAATTATTAAAGAAAGCAGACGATTCATTATACTTTTCTCGACTCTAAAGCCTTGTCTGAATTCAGTGAACCCCTCTCCCGTGCGAAGCGCGGAAGCTTTGACGTTTCATTATTATAGAAAGAAGACGATTTGTTGTATTGTTCTCGACCCTCAATCTTTGTCTGAATTCAGTTTCCCCCCTCCCGCGCGAAGCGCGAAAGCGTAGACATTTCATTAAATTATGAGAAAAAGAAGACGATTCGTTGTACCGTTTTCGACGCTTGATAAGCCCTAATTGTCTGAATTCAGTTTTTCCCCTCCCGCGCGAAGCGCGGAAGCTTTGGCGTTTCATTTGATTATTATAGAAAGGAAGACAATTCGTTGTACCGTTGTCGACTCTTTATCCTTGTTTGAATTTAGTTTCCCCGAAAATTTAAAACCTCTGAATTCTTTAGCTAATATTATAGGAAATTGAAACTTAAAAAAATACAAGTATTGTAGTTGTAGTCACTCTCGAAGTCGTCACAGCGGATAAAAAGTCACAGTTCGTAGGGGAAAAAAACTTGTCGGCCGACCGACATTATACATCTCACCGACTTCAAACTTCTGCATTGATATAGTACACGAGGATCGAGCAAGAATACCGACACAGCTGACCCGACACACCAACATAATATGTAGTAATGTACTGTAAGCGTGTCTTTCTTGCTCCCTCGACGAGACAACTCCACCCACAAACCCCTCTCTAGTATTTCACTCCCACTCCTCCTCTCTCAGGCTCTTACCTCCCCCCTCTCTCTCCTCTTTTTCATCCTCCTTTTTTTTTGTTTTTATAGATTTCCTTTTTTTATCTCCCTTTTCTTTCTTTTCCTTTCTTTCCTCTTCTCCCTCTTTTTCTTTTTCTCTTTCTTTCTTCCCTTTTCTTTCTTTTTTGTCCTTTCTTTCCTTTTTTTTCCTTTTTTTTTTCTTTTTTTTCTTTCCCTTTCCCTCTTTTTTTCCCGACGGCAACGCAATTTTACCGACAATATCCTGACAGGTGGGGGTGTCGCACCCCTACACCCCCCCCCCCCTTTGAGACGCCCCTGACTGTAACTCTGTTCTATCAGGGAACCCTGGTTCTATCGAGGATCCTAATATTCCAATATTTCTTGTTATTATAAAACTATACAAGGACAATGTACTTGAGAAACTCAACATGAGAGCGGCTCGGCAAAGAGCGATTTATGTCAATTGTAGACGCATACTACTGGAATTCTCGCTACCCCAAATAGCGATTCTGCCGAGATCCGGGGAAAATCCTGAAAACGCGCATTGCATTATGGGATAGCTTTTCGACATTACAGCTTCCTGTGCAGGCGCTATATTACTAGGCGCGATAGCGTATGCACCGAATATGTCGTCTGCTCGGTCTTGTTTTTTTTTCGCAAATATTTCAACGTTTATTTGAACATTTCATTCGTTGTTTTTTGCGTCTTTTGACATCAGTGACGATGGTTTTCTTTTGTGAGGCTGCACAGTGCTGGGCTCATGATTCCAAGCGTAAGAACCCTGAAAAATGGGGGTGGATGAAGGCCGTGACTTGGGATGGGACTCTATACCGGAAGTTGTAGTGACGACCCGAGAGAGTGAAAATTACCTCGTCTCGCGAATTTCGAGATTTTCGTACCTATTTAGGGTAGCGAGAATTGAGAACACGACGTTTTAGACTTTGGACTCTACGTTTCCAATGAGTGGATCTGTACCGTGTAGCTGCGCTTGGAAATACCCGATGTTTCACAGTACATACACTGTATATGTGTATACACACACTGCGCTTACAATCAATTGCGTACATGCAAACTGTACACTGTAATACTACATCGTTGCCTCATAGTGGATACGTCCTCATCACAACTGGACAATACAGCAAACTGCTCGTAAGTACCATCTTTTATTTGTAATACAAAAAAATACTCGTAATCATTTTTACACAAAATGTGTGGCACAGCTATAGGACGTTAGATAATTAATGGATGTCTTCTCTGTTGGTTATACATTCCAAACAAGACATTCATGGATAAGGATGCGCTGTACTATACGAATGTCAACGTCATCATCAAAAAAAGAAAAAAAGAAAACGAAACAAAGAAAAAACCTTTTAACCTAAGACCCCTCCATCTTCCACAGGAAAAGGATTATGGGGTCTTAGATTTGAAGATTTTTTAATTTTTTGAAATAACCGGGTCTGGAGTAAAGACTGCGCGCTATACCCATGCTTTATTACAGGGTTTTAGTTTTGAACAAATTCGACAAAATATCACTTCAAATTTATTACATTTGTGGGTAAAGTCATTATTACATTTGTGGGTGATTCGAAATTATTACATTTGTGGGTAAAGTGGTTATTACATTTGTGGGTGAAATTATTACATTTGTGGGTAAAGTGTTATTACATTTGTGGGTAAAGTGTTATTATATTTGTGGACGTTATTACATTTGTGGGTGTAACACCCCCCCCCCCCCCCAAAACAAAAAAAAAACAAAAATAAATCTCAAATTTTATTTGTATTATTGTTCACTGTGCAGGTTGCTTCCTACCATCTGCTCCTCATCATGGCGTCCAAGTTCCCAGGAGAGAGATATGAAACGGGTAAGCTACACACTAGAAAAGGTCATGACATGACATGGTCATGTGACATACACGGTGATCCAATCAAATTTTACTGCAAAAAACACAACATTCCGATTTGTCATCCATGCGCTACCAAAGATCACGGCCAGAAACCATGTAAGCTAGACGACATCGGGGATGTCATCTTGGAGAGGAGGAGGAAACTGGATGATAAACAGCACGAGATAGAGGAAATGAAGAAACAACTGAAAATGCTCGACTCTAAACTAGAGTCCACTGCAACCTCTGCAAGTGACCATTTTCAATCAGTCAACGATGAACTTAAGTTGACATTCGAAGACAAATTAAAGAGTGTGAAAGACAAGGAAAAACGATCGATTCGTTCGATCGACGAGGAGGCGGATAAAGAAATACAAATAATTAACGAAAAGAGGGAAAGGCGGATCAAATCATGTCAAGAAGAAGCAGAACAACAACAACGACCCATCAGAGAAAGCCAAGCCAAAGTCGAATCAGAAACAAAGGCAATCAGCGAGGTGGTTGCTAAAAAGATAGAAGATCTCACAAGTAAGAATCAGCATGCAATCAGCATTATCGATAGTGTTGACGCCAAGATCAAAAGAATCAAACAAGATGACAAAACATTGGTGAATGAAGCTCCTCAAGTACTTGCATCCCTAGATGACAATTTAAGTTTGAATGTTCATCGAGATGTTAGCGACTGTCTTGACCGAATACAGGGTGAAGTTCAGAGAGTGAAGTTTGCTGAGGGTGAAGTAGGCGAGGACCACTACGGGAGAATTACTGGCTATATCGGTAAATGGGAGCTTGTCAAATCTATCGACATTCCATCGATTGTTAATTTCCCCTTGGTGCGTGGTTTGATCAGTGATGATGAGATATGTGTGCGGGACGTAAGGAACAATGACGTGTATGTTACAAATATCAATACTGAACACACACAGAAAGTCATTGAAGGAGGAAGTAACATGTGTATTACATCATGCGCCCCCATAGACAGCAACGTAATATTATGTGGTAAGGGGAGACTAGGCTACACGGGTGACAGCTTGGATGGATGCATCACTCTCTATGACAGACAATGGAACGTGATTAGAGACATCAGCATACCGAGGAATAACCGCTCTGTTAATAATGTTGTGTACGTTGATGTTGACAGGGATGGGATGATCCTCGCTGCTCAACTCAGTCAGTCTAATATCTACGTCATCAACCCTGCTGATGGTAAGATAGTAAACACTATTACGATGCAGGACAAGGTGATGGAGGGTGAGATACAAGCCTTGTCATCAGGTGATATCGCTATGAAGACAGGTTTTAATGAATTCACTGTCATCTCACGATCAGGAGTAGAGAAGGTTGTCATACAAGCAGATGAGTGGTGCAAGCCAGACTGTCGCGTTGACAAACTGACATACACACTCTACATCACACACTGGGATGACGAGCGCAATACCTCCGCAGTTGATCAGGTGTCATGTGATGGTATTATACAGGCAAGGAGGATCGTGGAATACGAGGAATCAGACCGATGCTCCGTCACTAACCCATGCATCGTAACTCCTTCTGGTAACCTTGTAGCTTGTGACGGAGACAAGCTATTTGTGTACAAGAAGAGTTTTATTGTGTAATTCATCAGACGAAATACACGGAATTCCTCATGTTGCTTGCCTAAAACAAAGCCTTAATTAAATATAGACTTATTTGATTGTTCGTATATTAACCCAGTTGAAGTTATAAAAGATGTATTTCTAATAACGATTAAATAAAAAAACATAACTAACGGATTTAAACAAAATTATATTACTTCGAAATTGAGGTTACTTTTAAGAACTTGTTACCACCATACCTTGATTTTTGTTAAACCTTTCACTAATGAAATAATATTTTATTTCTTAATATGATAATGAAAATGAAAATCACATAAATTGATGAAAATATCTGTAATAACGCGTTCAAATAATTATTTCTAGGGTACAACCCTGATGAACCTGAATATAATTATTTATACATGTAATCCCTATTTTTACGTTTTCTCATGACTGTTATTCAGATGGTTTAGATTAAAATATAGCATGGTTTATCAAAGAAAAAGGAAAATATCAAATTATCCCCCTTCGGTGGTTTACATTATGTTGAAATCAATACGGGCTTAGCCTTTTTGAAACTTCGAGGCAATTTTATTTTTAAAAACACAAAAGCTTTTCATAGATAATAAATGGGTTACTGATAGATTTTGGCGAATGTTGTTCCTATCCAAATTCACTGCGAGATTTCAACAGGGATATTTTCGGCCAAATCGTTTGAGGTTCAAAGCGAGTTTGAGCAATGTCAGTTATGTGTATAGGCAGCTTGCACATGGAGGACTATGAACTATTAATGTGAAGTTGTGTGGAGAATTTCATGAACCGAGAAATTTAATTCATCGTATTGATCGGTATTAGATTATATTATTACATTATTTGAATGATTTATTCTTTTTGTTGCGATATCAAATGTAAATGCATGTGAATTGTTGAATCGTTGCTGTATGTAATAAAAACTGAAAAAGGGTCCGGACGATTCAGTGAACCCTATACGATTGTTTGATATCTATATATCGAATTGCATCTAAGTATACATTTGATAAGTTATTTGTTTGCATACCGCTCTCAAAAATATGTTAAAACTGATTTACGTCTATCTCAAATCAGTCAACTGAAAATATCACATTTCCTATAGAATTGTCATCATTTCTGTACAAATATTATTCTTTATCTCTTCAATTCCTCAATAAGTTATGCAAAATAAGTTGTACAAAAATATATACCATTTTGAGTTAGATAGAATTACAATTTGTAGGATATAAATATGTTACCTTCTTTACCGTAATCCTATATGCATTTATCTTCACATTGTTTAGGTTTCATTTCTAGTCATACAAGTAGTGTAACATTTGAGGCTAAACGGGCTTCAGAATGTAAACAAACAAAAATCGGGCTTGTAAATACAGTTTGCAAACATAAGTTTTAGCTAGCAAAGAGGAAACTAGTTATAAAATACAATTTTGAGAATATGTTAATTGTAATGATTTTCATTGAAAGGAAATGTTTCAACTTATTAAAATATATCTTTATTTAGTCCAAAATATATCTTGTCCAAAGTGCAAAGAGAAGTTCCTATAAGCTTTGACGAAACACTCCTTACTGTACAAAGTAGTATGGTAGTCATGTATATATATTTTTTCATTTTCATTCTGGTATCTATTATTATTCTATTAGCTGTTACCTTTGTAAAAAAAAAAAAACATGTCAATCTGGGTCCTCATTTTATCAACCCAATTAAAAAAATAGACACTTAATCAAGAATACTTAATCAGTATGTGCCATTCTTTCGTTGTGACCTTTAAATTGAATTAATTACAACAGTGTTTGTTACAAAAACAAAATAAACAGGCATAAATCGTAGTTGGAACAGTGTTATGTGATATAAGCGAGAGAAATAGGATAATGTAGAACGATAATAAGAAAGGGGGAGAGAGAAAGAAGGAGAGAGAGAGAGAGAAAGAGAGTGGCGTACAACGAGTGGGGGAGACACCAGTCATAAGAACAAGAAAAAACAAGAACTAGACCTGTAATCACGCTAGCTACAAAACACAAGGGTTGGTCAAGAATATTGTTTATGAGATTATGCATCAATGAGACATCGAAGAATATCATGATTATTCATCATAACCCTGTTGATTGTTTTGATAATGACTGTGATGTTTATGAGGATGAAGATGATGGTGATGATTATGATGAAGAGGATGTTAGTGTTTAATTACAATGGTTATATCAAATACCATGATGATCATAATCTTTGGCCTCATCATTTTCACCTCCTCGATCGGCAAATGCATAATAATAACAATACTAATAGTCCGTTCTTGCATTCCGTATAACACATTATGATATTAAGTCTCTATGCACTTCCAAAGAGCTTCGGAAATTATTACACTAGCTAACATTTAGCTCCGGCAGCCGTTACGAGCGCACAGTGCATTTTTAAGGAATAATCCTACCCATCTACCTCACCTGGGTCTATAGTGTGGCAAATGTAGATTTATGTCTTATGCTATGGTCACATTACCCAAAGGTTGCCTGCTCGGCGGCCGAGCGGCGAGTTTTTAACCAATTCTGCCCGGCGGCCGCCCGGCCACCGAGCGGCGGCCGCCCAGGCACCGCTCGTTTTTAGGGCATCGCTCGGTCGCCGCTGAAGTTTTAGCGCGGAGTTAAAATTTGGGCGGCGCCTGCTCACTTTTCACTCGCCGCCCAAAATACGCTCGGTGCCTGGGCGGTCGCCGCCCGGGCTCCGATCTAATCGCTGGGCGATGCCTAATTCCAGCAGCGACCGAGCAGGCTACTGATCGGTCGGTCGCTGCTCTGATTTGTGACCATAGCTTAACCGAAGGACATTAGTGCCGCGGAGGAACACGAACCACGGACCTTTAGATCCACAGTCCGGTGACATATCCCCTGGACCACGACACCATATCTCCATTTCATTTTCAGGAACTGTTAATTTATCATCAGAATGAGCACCGTGCTTTGTCCGAATAGATTGACAATTTATATTGTTCTCTCTAGCTACAGGTCTTTTGCTATTAGTAGCTCAGGGAATGCTCAACACAACAGGACTTTTCGCTTACAAGGGACAAAACTTGATTAAATGTGCATTAAAAACTGACAAGTCAAAAGCTTTTTAGGAGGCAAATGAGGCTAGTTATAATATGCATAATCATTCACTATTCATGTGTGAAAATCATAGTGGACATGGGCAATGATAAGCTTTGATTCTTTCCTTCTGTAATGCTTAATATGTTATGTTAGCGTACTCCTTATATTATAACAACACATTGTGTCCTCATGCTGAAGACGAAATGGTTATTACTGCAGTTGATCTATACAGGTAAGACAATGTAAAAAGGACGAACTAAGGTAAGAACAGCGTGCATAATTATGAATAGGTCCCGAAAATGGGGATTCCCCCCTCGACCCATACCAATCACGATATAGTTCTCAAAAAGTCTCGCCAAGAGATGACGCTGTGCTATGTTGTCGAATAGACTGGTTGACTAATGTATGAATGAGTTTGAGATGGTGCGCTTCACTCTTGAACGCTCGGACATAATAATAGATGACTACCTAGCAGACGATCATAAAATGCTTGTAACGTAATCACAGTACATCGTTCTGGTTTAATTTGAAATTGATGATCAGTCGATTTGCTCTGTAATGGGGCAAATAAGGATTTTGATATAAGCCCCTTTACCACACAACCTTGGTTATATTTTACGTACTGATATTACACAAGTAAATTATATTCATAGCCACCTCTACGCTTACAAGATACCAACGACGTACACCCCTAAATCAATGTGAACAACACCGTCTACGCAACAGCGCACGCTGCAGGGAAGTGACATGAAGAGCTGAAAGGTGGCGTCGAAGCTCAAAAACCATGTTTCGTATAAAGACTACTGAGTAATAAATGATATTGAACTCATTTAAATAGACATTACGTATGGAGTTATGCGTCTGGCTTAAGACTGAAATATGTCATATAGCCGAAGATTATAACTGAAAGAATATTAGATGCTGCTTATAAGTGTTGGCTTGCATGGTGATGTAGATATACAGTAGGCTTGCGGGTGCACCATGTGAAATGAAATAATATTATATTTAAGAGATTGTAGATTGTGAATATTTTATTTTGAAATTAACCAAACAATTGACTGTAGAGGTATTTATGAATAACAAGTTGTAGTCACAAATTTGTATACAGGACTTTCCTGTATCCTTCCCCCCTTACCACAGTCCCAATTCCATTTCCCCTCTTCAACTGAGTTACATCCCACAAAACAAAAGCATGGACATCGATGTTCCTATCTAACTTCACGTCGAAGGGTGGGGGGGGGGGGGGGGCAGTGTACCTTGTTTGGCAAAATCAAAAATCAAATTTCTTGCTCGATATTACAAGAGGAGGCGAGCTGATCGAACCTCATAACAGGCTTCATTCATATTGTGTAATGTGTGAAACTAGATGTGGTATTGTAGCGTTATGACCCAATCAATAAGAATGAAAACAAGGGAAGGGGCGATAGTAATTATCCGTTGAGCTATAATCGGCTGTAATTCAATCAGCCCCCCCCCCCCTCTTCTATGACATAATATAGTGCCTATAAGTAATTACCTAAATTATTTGCTTGAAATACATGTGTTCCTCATATGCATCAGATTGTTATTTTAGTATGATGCAAGCAAAAAGATATCAAAGAACGCAGAGATCTAATATACATCGCACAATTATTCGCATTAGCAAATCGTCTACACTTGATTCCACGTTCATTGCTCTGTAAACATTCACAGAGGCACAGACAAATGCTGTTACGATGTAGTAGTTTAGATGACATATCTGATTTTGCATTTGTCTTCCTTTCTATTTGTGCACTCATATTTTCGAAATGGGTGGTAGCATGCATCCCTTGAAATGTGAAGGTGGGAATCCCGTTTATATATCTTTCCATTGCGTGCCCACACTCTGGTCTGAATAGAATATCATATTGAGTAGATGAACAGAATTTCATCACCTTTGACCTCCATATCATTAAGCATGACTTGATTTCACACTCTGTCAGTATGTTGTAATAATCGGGTAAGCTATGAAGGTATGACGTAGTGGTTAGAGGATATGTTGCGTTACTGGTTAGTATGAATGCATGGCGTATCGGCAATGATTGCGTTTGAAGGTAGTGTGATAAATAATAAGTTTTGAATTTAGATTCTTTACTAGGATTCGCCTTTACACTGCAAACTAAACCTATTATTACGAATTCGCACGTTATTCAAAACCCCGCACGGAAAAGAAAAAGAAAGAAGGACGGAAAGAAAAGAAAGACAATGTCTCTCTGATTCTCTATCTCTTAAACTCGCTACACTGTCTGTCATTTCCCTATTTCCTTTTTTTTTTCAAAATAATGTTTCTTAACTCCATCTCTATACTATACTACACACACACACACACATTCACACACACACACACAGATACATACTAACAGGCACATTTCATGTCAGAATATATCAATTATGTTTTTCTCATTTTGTACCTTTCTATAGAATAACAAATATAGAAATACAAGCTTTTCTATTTAAACTGTTCTGTTCTATTGCCCGCAAACATGTCGTATAAGTATTTCTTGTGTACAGATTGCAATGCATCGCTTCTGCTCCTGAATTGTATATTCTGTTTAGATCACGTAAATATAAATAAAGATGATTGTAAACATTTACGATGTAACACTGTTTATGAGTGAAAACATGTATTTCACTATTTGTATCATAATATATATATTGACAATGGATTTGAGAAATCTAACATGCGAGCCGTTCGGTTCATATCATGAAGAGCACTTCGTGTCCTTTTTGTGGGCTTTAATCTGCCTTTTACACACTAACCACCGTACTGAGCAACACTTGAACACAACGCTTTAGACTTTGAACCAGTGACGTGATCATTCCTACAAATCCTTCTCTTTTTAAATAGTGTTTATTTTGTGCACCGATCCATGGTATTTCGGAGCTGGAAAATCCCCGATATTTCACAATACGCACTGCACCTCTCTTGTCAGTTGCATACAAGCAAAGTGAACACACTGATATACTACATCGTTAGCTGAACGTAGAGAAGTCTTCATCACAACGGGGTAATCCTAAAAAAATACTCGTAAGTTCTGATCTTACATGCATTATGGTATTTGTCATCGTTATGACACAAAATTAAGAAGTTAGATAAGTAATGATTGTCTTCTTTAGCTTCACGGCAATTATCAGTGTCTAGTATGCGACTAACATTTCTTTATCTTTCTTTAACCGTTACTATACAAGTCGTATTGAACTGGCGAGCAATCTGAATAGCAGAATAAATAATAGAGGAAATAATAAATGTAATGCTTGATATAATGATTTGTGTTTCTGCCTTTTTACTTTGTACTTATTTATTTCCTGATCGGCTTCTCGATTATATGTTCTCTTTAGGTATAACATAGTATTTTTTTCTTCTAAATCAATACCACAAACTATAAAAGTACATATATTTTTAAAATATCTTGAATGGCTGGATAGCCCACTCTGCTTTGTTAATATGCCAAATACGTCCTTCCTTCGGGTAAGAAAATTGAATGACCAAAAATACAGCAACTGCATTAATAGCCGGAAAATGTTTTCGAAATATTATCAAGTTATTTGACAATTTGATATTTAAAGGTAGGTCCGTATACTGACGTGACCTTCGGTGTAAAAGAAAACACTCTTTGGTAACACTCACTCTAAGTTGTTGGTAGCAAAACCTTTCTTTCAGATCTTAGAAAGTGAGTAATCACAATATTTGAAGGATTCATCTGAAGACGAAAGAGCTACAATTTGTAAACAATCATATGATGTATATATTTATATTATGATTTAGTATCTTAGCAGTGCATTTTTTTTTAGCAATGACGACATTAAACATAGGGCAGACTTGGCATTTCCAATGTAGACGAAATTTAACACACTGAATTTTCCCACTCCATTTATGTGTTAGTCTGAAAATATCACACAGTTGACAAATATCACGACAATAGTTACATTGGTTATTTGCCTCTCAGATATGGAATATCACTCAAGTGTAAAAAAGGCAAGATAAAACTTGAACTTGAACTTGAAATACATATTTTTACCATATCAATACAAAAAACGGGTGGGGGAATTTTCAATCCATGAGGTCGCTGGTTTGGTCATTGGGTTTCAATAGTGATCTGAATTCAGAACATTGTAGTATAATACTAATTGCTTCGTCTAAGACTAAGACTAAGTATTGCTTCGCCTGTCTTTAAAGATAAAGACCAGTTGTGGTCATGCGATTGCATAGTGAAAGAAACGTTGTGGAATCGATCAGAAAAGGTTGACCATCTAGAATATAAGTATTGGTGTGTACTGCAAGGTTGTGGAATCATCAAAATGATAAGAAATTTGGCCCAGTCTTGGTAAAGTTACAAGCACTGTACACAGGAAGATGTATATGGGACTAGGCGACATGTGCGCGACACGTGCGTTATATCTATCAGATCCAAATAGATATAATTTTACCAAATATATCAATTAGTAGGCGGTTTCTCGGCAAAATGTGTATTATTACGTATTAGTCAAAACATATTATTTCACATGATTGGTAATAAAAGCTTCCATTTCATTTGTTGAGAGGGTGGGGGGGGGGGCGTTTCCATAAATGGTCTTTACCTTTAGATAAAATGAATTAACAAGTACATTTCTTTTTCTATCACTATTATATTCTGTTTCTTTACCTGTCTCTTCTGGTATTGTTATTAAGTATAGAGTGTAAAGGAAAGACAGATTTCAATCATTGCAAACAAATATTTTATAGAATAGGAATCCCAAATATGAATGAAATCATCATAGAAATTACCTATACAAAAAAGTACGATAACAATTCGAATGGACGCTAAAAGAGAGACATTGTACTCTGTGGTAGCATTTTGAGAACGATGTTACATCTGGTGTCAGTAAGACGATCTTAATTGTCATACAATTAAGTAATTAACCCATGCCTTCGCAAAGTGTCTGTGAAAGCATCAATGGTAAGTGCCTGTTCCTTGCAATTCAAGCTTGGTGTAACAATTAACTTAGTGTATCAAACATTAAAGAAGGAGAAGAAACAACAAATTCGGAATACCCCCACTGGTATGTGTTATAAACTGATTGTACCAATATAACTAAGAATTAATGCAGGTCCCCTTTCTACTTTTTCCAGTGTTTTAATAACTTTTTGCTTGTCTCATGACGTATTATGTATCCATTCTTATTCATCTATTGCAGCCAAATCCTTCATCTACACACGACACGCCATGGCGTCCAGTTTTCCTAAAGAAAACCGGGCTCAAATGAGACCAAGAAAAGGTCATGACATGAAGTGGTCATGTGACAAGCACTCTGAGCCAATCGCCTTTTACTGTAAAAAACACAGATTACCCGTCTGTGACCGATGCGCTATCAAAGAGCACTGTCAAAAACCGTGTGAGCTAGACGACATCGAGGATGTCATCTTGGAGAGGAGGAGAAAGCTGGATGATAAACAGCACGAGATTGAGAAGACAATGAAACAACTGAAAACTCTTGACTACAAAATAGAATCCATCGCTACCTTCTCAAGTAACAATCTTCAGATAGTTAACGATAAAGTTGAGTCAACACACAAAGACAAATCAAAGAAAGTGAAATATGATGAGGAAAAGAAGATCCGTCTCATGAACGAGAAGGCGGATGAGGAAATTCGTATTATCAACGAAAAGAGGGACGGACGGATCAAAGCATGCAATGCTGAGAAAGAAAAGCAGCAGCTAATCATCAAAAAGAGCCAAGCAAAACTTATCTCAGAGACAAAGGCAATCAGCAAAGTGGTTTCCAAAAAGATAAAAGATCTTAAAAGTAAGAATCAGCAAGCAATCGGCACAGTGGATACTATTGACGCCAAGATCAAACGAATCAAACAAGATGACAAAACATTAGTGAATGAAGCTCCTCAAGTATTTGCATCGATTGATGACAATTTAAATTTGAATATTCAACAAGATGTCAACGACTGTCTTGACCGAATACAGCGTGAAGTTCAGAAAGTGAAGTTTGTCGAGGGTGAAGTAGGTGGGGAACACTACGGGAGAATTGATGGTTATATCGGTACATGGGAGCTTGTCAAATCAATTCACATTCCACCGATTGTTAATGACCCTTGGGTGCGTGGTTTGATCAGTGACGATGAGATATTTGTGTGGGACGCAAAGGAAGTCATGTACGTTACAAATGTCAGCACTGAACACACACAGAAAGTCATTGAAGGAGATGATAACGTGGGTATTACATCATGCGCCTCCGTAGGCAGCAACGTAATAGTATGTGGTAAGGCTAGATCAGGCTTAATAGGTAGCAGATTGGATGGATGCGTCACTCTCTATGACAGACAATGGAAGGTGATTAGAGACATCAGCATACCGAGTAATGGTGACTCTTATTTCGTGTACGTTGATGTTGACAGGGATGGGATGATCATCGCTGCTCAGAGCGATCAGTCTAACATCTACGTCATCAATCCTGCTGATGGTAAGATAGTAAACACTATTACGATGCAGGGCAAGAAGATTGATGGTGAGATTCAAGCCTTGTCATCAGGTGATATCGTTTTGGAGACAGATATTAATGAATTCACTGTCATTTCACGATCAGGAGAAGAGAAGGCTGTCATAAACTCTGATGAATGGTTCGTATCATGGTGTCGCGGTGACAAACTGACAGACACACTCTATATCACAAACTTGGATACAGAGCGTACTACCTGCGCGGTTGATCAGGTGTCACGTGATGGTATCATACAGGCAAGAAGGATCGTGGAATACGAGAAATCAGACCGATGCTCTGTCTTTAACCCATGCCTCGTAACTCCTTCTGGTAACTTTGTAGCTTGTAACGGAGACATGGTTTTTGTGTACAAAAAGAGATTTATTGTATAAGTCATCAGAAGAAATAGATGAAATTTCTCATAATGTAGGCCTAATTAGCATTAAGAGAATATTGACTTTTCCGATTGTTCATATAACTCATTTGAAGCCATAGCAAATACATTTTTCACGGAGTAACTTCTTTTTAACATATTGAATACTAATGGTTATTACTTCAACATGTATGTGAATTTGTATCAGTTGTTATCACCATACCTGGACAAAATAAACACTTTCACCTTTCATTAATTACGTAATATTTATTTTCTTAATATGATAATGGACATTAGAATCACAGTAATTTATACACTCATGTAAAATTGAACAACACGTTTTGGAGAGTATTTCTGGTGTACAGAATTTCTGAAATAAACCGATTCAACCTTAATAGTCTTTATGTACGATTAATTAAGAGGTTTATAACAAAAATTGTAAGCTTTCATATGGACTAATGTTTTCAAATGAATGGGATTATAATTAAGTATTGATTGGGAAATGAAAACTCAATCCAAACAAAACCAAAAAACA
This sequence comes from Strongylocentrotus droebachiensis, assembly GCA_035222895.1. Classification (NCBI taxonomy): domain Eukaryota; kingdom Metazoa; phylum Echinodermata; class Echinoidea; order Camarodonta; family Strongylocentrotidae; genus Strongylocentrotus; species Strongylocentrotus droebachiensis. The sequence continues at coordinate 104,573 of JAVYIG010005221.1, forward strand.
ATACATTTATTTTATTTCGGTGCTTCTAGATCTATACGAAATCATCATATGTTTTAATATAGTGATTCTACAAATTTTAGCTCTAAATGTTAAAATGGGGGAAGCGGATCGAACCTCGAAAACTGTTTAGGGTCGAGACAGGCTCTATGAATATCGCGTGATGTGTTAATGTAGTTGTGCCATTGTATTGTATGTCTCTATGATAAATAATAAGTGATTTATGGTCAATCTTAGGTATCGGCAGCCATCTTGGACGCTAACTTGAGAATAACAGCTTTCTGAACCTTCCATTTTTTGTAACTTTTAGTATGTTATTCCTGAGATTGAATACTTCTAGAAACCGTTGAAAAACCTTGTGTTGCTTTTTTTTTTTTGGGGGGGGGGGGGGGGCTGTTCAAACTTTATATTGACCCGACGATGTAATGTGACTCAGTTAATAAGACGGGAAAACAAGGGATTATTTTTACTATGGTCATGTTTATAAGTTTTGAGAATGGTTTACTGAAATCAGAGAGTAGCATCATTCTACTCACGTACATAAGGACAATGAATATATCCAATACATTGCATTCACGTAGGCTAAACTATTTATTTTCTTTCTGCTTTTTTCATTTTCTGCTAGTCATGATATTCATTGAAAAGGTTTATTATGTGAAATATCTTACGAAATGTGTTTTATAAGAGAATGCAATTATACCTGTAAATAATTTAATGTCGTGTAATTTTACTGAAAATTAAATCGGTTTATTAAGTTATAAATGTAAGTTATCAATTTTTTTTTTCTTTAATTGTTGGTATGGACCAAATACACAAGGGTTAATATATATACGTATTTCATTGAGACAAACATTGTTTTAATGAAATACTTAAGTTAAGTTTTGTATCGATGTAAATATAATTTGAGGTATTTTATCCGGGCGAATTGAATAAACGATTGTTGATGTGATTATTCACTATAAGCTCGGCTAGTAAAGAATAAAAGTTAGTGCATGTTTTCTTCAATATTTGTCTTTTTTCGGTGTATTGATGTCTTAAAGGTATTACAAAGTTTTGGGAAATTTTGAAAAATGGGTGGATAGAGATTCTTTACAATTTTGATATATATGGATAACCCTGTGGATGTATTAAAAGCACTAGAAATTTTAGTCCCTAAAACACTTCTGCTTTCGAGAAAAATTGAATATAAAGATTTACCGGTGCTCCCGGTAAATTTTGAAAAATTTCAAATAGCTCCTACGGCCGTACAATGGTAGCTGCGACCATGAAAATCTCAGAATATGTAGTTGTGGTATATAATTTCCGAACGGGAATAGCTAATCGGTCGATTTTAGTCAAGAAACATTATTTTACAGCTTAATTAAAATCTTGACCTTGAGAGGCAGCTATACAACATAAAGTGTTTATTATTTACAATTTCATAACTTTAGAGTCGATTTCGACCGCGACAACGATCAGTGAATATTGTAGGGTCGCATATGCTTCCAATATGTTCATTTGAACCAAACGACCTGCTTGCTGCCATCAAAGCAATGAAAAACAACAAAGCTGCTGGACTTGATGACATCCTCTGCGAGCAGATCAAACAGCTTAGACCAGGCGCCCTCAACTGGCTTCTCAAAATGTTCAACGAATGTTTGGGCACCAACAACATCCCAAAGCTCTGGAGGAAATCCAAAGGTATTGCCCTATTGAAGCCTGGTAAAGACGCAGCCAGTCCAAAGAGCTACAGGCCTATCTCCCTACTGTGCCATACATACAAGCTGTTCGAGCGGCTTATCCTCAACCGCATCGCCCCATTCGTGGATGAACATCTCATTCCAGAACAAGCAGGGTTTAGGCCAGGAAAATCATGCACTGGCCAACCCCTAAACCTCACTCAGTTCATTGAGGACGGGTATGAGAGTAAGCTAATCACCGGAGCTGCTTTCGTTGATCTCTCTGCTGCCTACGACACCGTGAACCACAGAATCCTTACCAGGAAGATCTTTGAGCTGACAAAAGACGTGAGACTGACTGGACTCATCCAGACGTTGCTGTCCAATCGGCGATATTTTGTGGTTCTCAATGGGAATCGCAGCAGATGGCGCAGACAGAAAAATGGCCTACCACAAGGAAGTGTGCTCGCACCGTTACTCTTTAACGTGTACACGAATGACCAACCGATCCACCCAAACACCAGGAGCTTCCTCTACGCCGACGATCTCTGCATCGCCACCCAGAACCAGTCTTTTGTGAAGTTGGAGGAGTCCCTCAGTGATGCCCTGGCCGGTCTCGTCCCATACTATGCGACCAACCACCTGAGAGCTAACCCTGATAAAACTCAGATAAGCGCATTCCACCTCACGAACAGGGATGCCAACCATCAACTAAGGATCAGCTGGTATGGGAAAAGGCTGAAGCACACTCCCAACCCAGTCTACTTAGGCGTCACACTCGATCGCTCCCTTACCTACAAGAACCACATTGCCAACACAAAGGCAAAAGTTGGAGCCCGCAACAGCATCCTCAAGAAGCTAGCCAACACCAACTGGGGGACTGATGCCAGAACAATCCGGACGACAGCCCTCGCGCTTTGCTTCTCTGCTGCGGAGTATGCATTACCAGTATGGAGTAGGTCGGCCCATGCACCCAAGATTGACCCAGCTCTAAATTCATCTTGCAGAGCGATCACTGGATGCCTTAGGCCAACTAAAGTAGAAGACATCTACCTGCTCTGCGGTATTGCCCCTCCACACGTCAGAAGGTTGGTCTTGTCCCAGAATGAAAAGGACAAACAAGAAAACAATCCACTCCACCCACTCTTCGAACAACAGCCAGTGGGCAAGCGGCTCAAATCCAGACACAGCTTTCTGCACTCGGTAGAGCCTCTTAATACTAGCCCTCACAACCAAAGGATGACTTTGTGGTCTAACCACCTTCAGACCACTCCACATAAACTCTCCCTCAGCCCGAAGGAATCCCTCGCAACCGGCTCCAGTGAGACTTGGCCTACCTGGCTTAGCCTCAACCGCCTAAGAACTGGCTACGGTCGATGCAGAGTCCTAATGCAGAGGTGGGGTCTAGGAGACGAACAAACGGCATGTGAATGCGGCCAGGAACAGACAATGGAACACCTGCTAGTCTGCCCAGTCCTGCCAGAGCCATGCACCCAAGATGACCTGGAAGCCGTTAATTGCCGTGCCAAAGCCTGTGTGGACCACTGGACGGGACTTGTGTAGTGACTCGATAAGAAGAAGAAGAAGAACCAAATTCACGACCCCGTACCAAAACTTTGTATTACCTTTAACTGAGAGGAAGAGAGTTGTATGGCATAACCGAGGGGCTGGGAGGTTGGGTGGCAGAGACCGAGAGAAGCGGTGAAAACAGAGGGAGAGAGAGTATGACAGCAAAGGGTAGTTGTAAAACAGTGAAATAGAGAGAGAGGTTTGAAGTCAAAAACAGAGAGATAGATGGAGAGAGAGAGAGAGAGAGAGAGAAGACAATGGACAGGGTGGAAGAAAGAGGGCAATAACAATTATCTGTTGAGCCATAACCGGCCATATAGTAGAGTTGTATAACAAAAGTAGATTTAGATTAAGCGACGGTGCGGAAAGAAATAAGGAAGAGGGAGAGAGAGAGAGAGAGGATGAGAGAAACAGTCAGCATATAAGAGAGAGAGAGAGAGAGAGGGGGAGAGGAAGAGAGAAGGGGAGGGGGGATAACAATTATCTATTGAGCTTAAATCGGCTATATATTAGAGGTATAAACAGAAGTAGATTTTAATAAATCGATAGTGATTATGCATTATGCCCCCCCCCCCCCCCCCCTTCACGATTTTTCCGATTGCTCGGGAACGCATATGGATGGCGCCCCGCCGCTCGCTGACCTTTTTCTCTTGAGTCTTGCGCATCTTTTTAATTATAAATCGGACCTACAGTTACCTTTTGTCTTTGCATGTCAGCCCGAAAATTGTTCATTTTTGTGATTTGTGTACAAAACATATGGAAATGTCATTTTTCCTAAAAATAGATTAAACATTGGTTATTGGGTCTTGTTTAAAGATTAGGTGGTTGTTTTGGGAGTCAAAATAATTGAATTGTAGTAAGAAATGAAATAAAACAACATAAACAATAACATACATAAGTTAAAAAACAATGCAATACATAAGAAACTAGAATTTAAATCGTCACGAGGACGATTAAGGTGGTCTGTCTTCAAGTCTTATGATAGATTATAATATTTACTATATTGAGAAAGGGAGAAGTTATATAGACATGTAAACAATGATGATCATGATGATGATCATGATGATGATGATCTTGATAGTAATGGTGATGACGATGATGATGATGATGATGATGTTGATGATTATCATCAACAGACCATGATGACATCAGACTGAAAAAATGAGAGAACATTAAGATAGCATATAGTCTCAGCTACAACATACTCAAAAATCAACAAAAATCAAGCCGAAATAACGGCGATATTGCTCGCAAAAGACAAGAGTGTAGAATCCAGATTTGAGAAAAAGTCATCTCCCATAAGGATTACACGCAAAAAATATTGGATCAAGTGATAATAGGGTAATAATAAAGTAAATATAGTTGTTTATTACATTATTAGCGATTCTACGTGTTTTAATGAGCAAAGGAGATGGTACAGTGAAAGGTCAAAAAGAAAAAAAAGTGAAGAAAACAAATTGTTGGAGACGCCCGGACTCGAACCAGGGACCTCGAGGTCGGAAGTCAAGTGCGTTACCGATATACCAAAACATTTCCCATAGAGATTACACGTAAACGGAAAATGGAATTCTCAAATCCCACTTTGGAAGTAAAATATGAGCATGATCCCGGCATCTGAATGAAAAATAAGGGCACACTTGTGATAGCTTATTGTCTCAGCTACAACATACTCAAAGCTCAGCGTAAACAAAGATAAAACGACGGAGATATTGCTCGCGAAAGACGAGAATGTAGAATCCAGTTTTGAGAAAAAGTCATGTCCCATAGAGAATACACGCAAAATGTGAAAAATTGACATGCCTCCTTTAATCGCAAAAATACGCCATGATACCATTGTCAAAATGAAATATCGTGGGCTCTGCATTTGTAGAGAATATTCTCAGGTAGAACATATGAAAATTTGAAAGAAAATTAATCAATATTTACAGAGATACAATCAATTTTCTAAAAATCTGCTGACGTCATAATATGCAAATTGAAATTTTGAGTTCGGAGGCCATTATGATGACGTCATGAGTTAATTGAGGATCAAATGAGACATGAAATCATATCTCCAACTCATAATCTATTTAAATATGAAAGAAATTGGGGGGTATCTATCCATTCTGAAGAGTTAAAATGAATTTTGTATAGGCATGTTTTTGCCCATGTATTGTGGATACAGATAGCGCAGGTCGGCGCGTGCGTTCAACTTTGACAGCCGCTAATTGCGTTATTACTGTTCGGAAAAAGGTAAATAAGGTATCAAAATGCTTGGAAAAATGTAATAAATATGATAACAGAAAAAATTTGGCGATTCTATGTTGCAAAATGCCAGGACGCGCGGATACGCGCGGAAACGCGCGCGCATAATTACGAGCGCCCAAATTTTAAAAATGCTTGAAATGGCCTGAAACGTATGCAAAATTAATTTTAAACGAATCGGAGCATTATAAAATTTTGATGCACGCGTACGTGCGCGTCGAGGTGTGCGCGCGGAATTTGTTAACATTTTTAGTTGACTTTTGACCTGAAGTTAATGTATACTAAATATGGTTCATTTTTGATGACTCATTATTGAGATACGATAATGACCTGATTTTTACAAAATGGCGCCTGGATGACGTCACGATGACCTAATGACCTTGAAAAAGTAAATTTGACTTGAAATCATAGGGCTTGATGACTGACAGAAATTTGAAGGAAATTGACCATGTCAATTTCGAGTGAACGTGTGGACAAAAAAGTGTACGGAAGAAATAAAAATAAACTAGATTTTAATTCGTCACGAGGATGAATAAGGTGGTCTGCCTTCAAGTTATATAGCCATGTAAACAATGATGATCATGATGATGATCATGATGATGAAGATCTTGATAGTAATGGTGATGACGATGATGATGATCATCATGATCATGATGATGTTGATGATCATCATCAACAGACCATGATGACATCAGACTGAAAAAAATTGGGGAACATTTAGATGGCATATAGTCTCAGCTATACAACATACTAAAAAATCAACATAATCCAAGCAGAAATAATGTCGATATTGCTCGCAGAAGATAGGAATGTAGATTCCAGATTTGACAAAAAGTCATCTCCCTTAGGAATTACATGCAAAAAGTAATGGATCAAGTGAAAATAGGGTAATAATAAAGTAAATATGGCTGTTTATTACGCGATTTGCGATTCTACGTGTTTTAGTAGTCAAAGGAGATGGTACAGTGAAAGGTCAAAAAGAAAAAAAAAGATTGTTGGAGACGCCCGGACTCGAACCAGGGACCTCGAGGTTGGAAGTCAAGTGTGTTACCGATATACCAAAACATGTCCCATAGCGATTACACGTAAACGGAAAATAAAATTCTCAAATCTCACTTTGCAAGTGAAATATGAGCATGATCCCGGCATCTGATCGACAAATAAATGTCCCACTAGTGATAGCTTATTGTCTCAGCTACAACATACTCGATGCTCAGCGAAAACGAAGCTATGACGACGGAGAAATTGCTCGTGAAAGACGGGAATGTAGAATCCAGTTTTCAGAAAAAGTCATGTCCCATAGAGAATACACGCAAAATGTAAACAATTGACATGCCTCCTCTAATCGCAAAAATACGCCATGATGCTTTCATCAAAATGAAATTCGTCGTAGCTACATCTGTATAGAATTGTTTTCAGCTAAAACATATCAAAATCTGGATGAAAATTGATCAATATTTACAGAGATACAATCAATTTTCTAAAAATCTTCTGACGTCATGATATGCAAATTGAAATTTTGAGTTCGGAGGCCATTATGATGACGTCATGAGTTAATTGAGAGTCAAATGAGACATGAAATCATATTTCGGACTCATACTTTATCAAGATATGAACACAAATTGGGGGTCATCTTGCATCCTAAAGAGCTACAATGAATTTTGTATAGGCATGTTTTTGCCCATATATGCTATGTATTACAAGAGCTCGCACGCACGGACATTTACCTTGAACGGAGGCCATCATAAATACGTCATGAGTTAATTGAGTGTTCGAACGGAATTTACCTTGAACGGACGCTCATTTCGTTATTAATGGTCATAAAGAGATAAACATGGTATCAAATTGTTCGGAATAAAATGGGCAATACTATGATAGACAAGAAAAAGGAGGTTCTAGGTTGCGTACGACCATTACGAACACAAACGTGCGCGTAAACGGAAAATGGAATTCTCAAATCCCACTTTGTAAGTGAAATATAAGCATGATCCCGGCATCTGATCGAAAAATAAATGGCACACTAGTGATAGCTTATTGTCTCCGCTACAACATACTCAAAGCTCAGCGTAAACAAAGTTAAAATGACGGAGATATTGCTCGCGAAAGACGAGAATGTAGAATCAAGTTTTGAGAAAAAGTCATGTCCCATAGAGAATACACGCAAAATGTGAAAAATTGACATGCCTCCTTTAATCGCAAAAATACGCCATGATACCATTGTCAAAATGAAATATCGTGAAAGCTGCATTTGTAGAGAATATTCTCAGGTAGAACATATCAAAATTTGAAAGAAAATTGATCAATATTTACAGAGATACAATCAATTTTCCAAAAATCTTCTGACGTCATAATATGCAAATTGAAATTTTGAGTTCGGAGGCCATTATGATGACGTCATGAGTTAATTGAGGGTCAAATGAGACATGAAATCATATCTCCAACTCATAATGTATTTAAATATGAAAGAAATTGGGGGGTATCTATCCATTCTGAAGAGTTACAATGAATTTTGTATAGGCATGTTTTTGCACATGTATGTTATGTATTACAAGAGCTCGCACGCACGGATGCGTATCTTAACGGACGCCCATTCCGTTATTAATGGTCAGAAAAAGGTGAACATGGTATCAAAATGCTTGAAAAAATGTGCCAAATATGATGACAGAAAAAATTTGGCGATTCTACGTTGCAAAATGCAAGTACGCGCGAAAACGCGCGCGCATGCACGTGCGCGCGTTTTTTTTGCAAAGTGCTTCAAATTGCCTGAAACGTATGGAAAATTAATTTGGAACGAATTTGAGCATTTTAAAATTTTAATGCGCGCGTACGTGCGCGTCGAGGGGCGCGCGCGGAATTTGTTGACATTTTTCGTTGACCTTTGACCTGAAGTTAATGTATACTAAATATGGTTTATTCTTGATGACTCGTTATCGAGATATGATAATGACCTGATTTTTACAAAATGGCGCCTGGATGACGTCACGATAACCCCATGAACTTGAAAAAGTTAATTAGACTTGAAATCATAGGGCTTGATGACTGACAGAAATTTGAAGGAAATTGACCATGTCGATTTCGAGTAAACGTGTGGACAAAAAAGTGTACGGAAGAAATAAAAACTAGAATTTAAATCGTCACGAGGACGATTAAGGTGGTCTGTCTTCAAGTCTTATGATAGATTATAATATTTACTATATTGAGAAAGGGAGAAGTTATATAGACATGTAAACAATGATGATCATCATGATGATCAAGATGATGATGATCTTGATAGTAATGGTGATGACGATGATGATGATGATGATGATGATGTTGATGATTATCATCAACAGACCATGATGACATCAGACTGAAAAAATGAGAGAACATTTAGATAGTATATAGTCTCAGCTACAACATACTCAAAAATCAACAAAAATCAAGCCAAAATAACGGCGATATTGCTCGCAAAAGACAAGAATGTAGAATCCAGATTTGAGAAAAAGTCATCTCCCATAAGGATTACACGCAAAAAGTAATGGATCAAGTGATAATAGGGTAATAATAAAGTAAATATGGTTGTTTATTACATTATTTGCGACTGTACGTGTTTTAATATTCAAAGGAGATCGTACAGTGAAAGGTCAAAAAGAAAAAAAAGTGAAGAAAAAAATTGTTGGAGACACCCGGACTCGAACCAGGGACCTCGAGGTCGGAAGTCAAGTGCGTTACCGATATACCAAAACATTTCCCATAGAGATTACACGTAAAGGGAAATTAGAATTCTCAAATCCCACCTTGCAAGTGAAATATGAGCATGATCCCGGCATCTGATCGAAAAATAAATGGCACACTTGTGATAGCTTATTGTCTCAGCTACAACATACTCAAAGTTCAGCGTAAACGAAGATAAAACGACGGAGATATTGCTCGCGAAAGACGGGAATGTAGAGTCCAGTTTTTGGAAAAAGTCATGTCCCATAGAGAATACACGCAAAATGTGAAAAATTGACATGCCTCCTTTAATTGCAAAAATACGCCATGATACCATTGTCAAAATGAAATATCGTGAAGACTACATTTGTAGAGAATATTATCAGGTAGAACATATCAAAATTTGAAAGAAAATTGATCAATATTTACAGAGATACAATCAATTTTTCAAAAATCTGCTGACGTCATAATATGCAAATTGAAATTTTGAGTTCGGAGGCCATTATGATGACGTCATGAGTTAATTGAGGGTCAAATGAGACATGAAATCATATCTCCAACTCATAATCTATCTAAATATGAAAGAAAATTGGGGGTACCTGTCCATTCTGAAGAGTTACAATGAATTTTGTATAGGCATGTTTTTGCACATGTATGTTATGTATTACAAGAGCTCGCACGCACGGATGCGTATCTTAACGGATGCTCATTCCGTTATTAATGGTCAGAAAAAGGTGAACATGGTATCAAAATGCTTGAAAAAATGTGCCAAATATGATGACAGAGAAAATTTGGCGATTCTACGTTGCGAAATGCAAGTACGCGCGAAAACGCGCACGCATGTGCGTGCGCGCGTTTTTTTGCAAAATGCTTAAAATGGCCTGAAACGTATGCAAAATTAATTTGGAACGAATTTGAGCATTTTAAAATTTTAATGCGCGCGTACGTGCGCGTCGAGGTGCGTGCGCGGAATTTGTTGACATTTTTAGTTGACCTTTGACCTTAAGTTAATGTATACTAAATATGGTTCATTTTTGATTACTCGTTATCGAGATATGATAATGACCTGATTTTTACAAAATGGCGCCTGGATGACGTCACGATGACCCCATGAACTTGAAAAAGTTAATTAGACTTGAAATCATAGGGTTCCATGACTGACAGAAATTTGAAGGAAATTGACCATGTCGATTTCGAGTGAACGTGTGGACAAAAAAGTGTACGGAAGAAATAAAAATAAAGAAAGAAAGAATAAAGAAAGAATAAAGAAAGAAAATTCTAACGAAATCAATAGGTGATCTGTCATCGACAGACCACCTAATAAAGAATAAAGAATAAAGAAAGAAAGAAAATTCTAGCGAAATCAATAGGTGATCTGTCATCGACAGACCACCTAATAAATAAAGAAAGAAAATTCTAGCGAAATCAATAGGTGATCTGTCATCGACAGACCACCTAATAAAGAATAAAGAATAAATAAAGAAAGAAAATTCTAACGAAATCAATAGGTGATCTGTCATCGACAGACCACCTAATTATCTAAACAAGAGATAACATAAGGAACAAGCTGGATCTTTTTTCAAATGACCTAATGAATATATGTAGCAAACACGAATGCTTAAATGTGAATATTATATGATTTATGTGTAAAATGTGATTTTTATGAGCTCATTTGCATAAATTACCATAAATATGTAAATAAGTGATTTTTTTTCAAAAAATTGAAATTATCATATTATTCTATACACTTCACTTGACATGCGTGCACATTTAAGAGGCGGAAAGAGAAGGGAACAGAGAGAAGCAGGGAGGAAATAGGAGATAAGGCGAGTAAAACAACAAAAAACATAAAAAGGTTGAAATATGCAAATTGCAACATTTTAATTTTTTCTGACCCATAAAGTAAAATGGAAACTATAATAAGAAATAAAAGTCGACAATTACAGGGCTTATCTTTTCGCTCTATTAATGACATTGTCATTGTCCTGCGAGACCTAAACGCTAACATCTGTCATGGTATAGAGGGCAAAGCAGTAGGTCCGCATGGAATTGGTGAACGAAATGAACGAGGGGACAGATGGGTTCAGTGGTGTGAGGGGGAGAACATGGTCATCATCACTAATACTTGGTTCAAAGAATATCCTAGACGAGTATACACTTGGAAGAGTCCTGGCGACAACGTCAGAAACCAGATAGACTATATTGCCATAAATAGTAGATTTAAAAGAGCAGTGAAACAATCAAAAACATATCCAGGGGCTGACTGCGGGAGTGATCATGTGCCGGTGATATGTACACTTCAGTGCAGATTAAAGAAACTCAAGAGACCAAAAGTTGTGAAAATATTGGATTTTAAACAGTTGAGTAAACCGGACATACGTCAAGAATTTACTGTACAAGTAAAGAATAGGTTTGAGTTGCTCATAAATGAAGGTGAAGAAAACACGTGGGAGACGATGAGAAATATTCTGGTAGAAACAGCGAAAGAGTATGTGCCGAAAAAAGAGAGAAAAGGAAGGAACAAATGGATGACAGAGGAGATTTTTTTAATGATGAAAGATAGACAGAAAATTGGAAATAGACAATGCAAGAAATATAGGGACCTAGACAAACAAATAAAGCAAAAGTGTAATGAGGCAAAAGAGAACTGGCTAAACGAACAATGTGTAGAAATTGAAAATCAATTCAATAAGAAAAGTAATGTTTACCAAAGAATAAATGCAATTTCAGGTAAAAAGCCTGCTTGTTCAAACCCTGGCTGTATCAAAGGAAAAGACGGGTCAATCCTGTTTGAAATGAAGGACAAAATGAGTAGGTGGACGCAATACATTGGCGAACTTTTTGAAGATAGTATGGAACCAATGCCAAGTTTTGCAGATGAAGTCAAAGGGGAGAAAGTTCTTAAATCCGAAGTCCGTTGGGCAATGTCAAAGATGAAGAAGAACAAAGCAGCTGGACCAGATGGTGTGGTCACTGAAATGTTTGAAGCATTAGAGGAATATGGTGGTAATAGATTAACAGAAATTATTAACAAAATATGATGACGGAACATTCCCAGATGAATTGGGCAGATCCATTTTCATTACTCTCCCAAAGAAACCGGGAGCCGTGGATTGTGAGCACTATAGGACAATCAGCCTTATTTGCCATATGACTAAGATTATTTTGAGGATTTTGCTTTTGAGAGCAAGAAGTAGAATATCTCCCATGGTTGGAAGGGAACAATTTGGTTTTGTAAAGGATGCGGGCACAAGAAATGCAATATTTGTGGTTAGAAACATAACGGAGAGAGCAGTCGAAATGGAAAAGGATGTGTACATGTGTTTTATTGATTATTGAAAGGCTTTTGATAAAGTAAAACATTCAGAACTTTTTGAAGAGATGAAAAAGCTTGATATATATAGGAAATATCTAAGACTGCTACAAAGTCTATATTTGAATCAGTTTGCATGCATCAGGGTAGAAGGAGAGTGTAGTGAATATATTAACATCAGACGGGGAGTCAGACAGGGTTGTGTTATGTCACCGGACCTGTTCAATATGTATAGTGAAATTATTCTAAGAGAATTGGAAGATGAAAATGGGATACAAGTGGGTGGCCATTCAATCACAAATATTAGATATGCTGATGACACTGTTTTATTTTCTGAATCGGAGAAAGATCTCCAGAGACTCCTGAATGTAATTGTAAAAGAAAGTGAGAAAATGGGACTAGAGATCAACTATACCAAGACAAACTGCCTGGTGATCCCTAAGAAGAGCAGTCCAAAATGTAACTTGAAACTGAAAGAACAGATTATTAAACAAGTCTCCTCATTTAATAACTACCTCGGCAGCATGATCACCGATGATGCCAGATGTGAGACAGAGATCAAGAGAAGGATGGTTCTCGCTAAATCTTCGTTTTCAAAGCTAGGCAAAATTCTGAAAAATCGAACAATGAGTATGAGGACCAGAATACGAGTATTGAATTGTTACATCTACCCAGTACTTATGTATGGTAGTGAAACATGGACTTTAGCCTCTGATACTAAAAAGCGTTTGGAAAGTTGCGAAATGTGGTTTTAAGAAGAATGATGAAAATCCCCTGGACTGACCGAGTTAGTAATGAGGAAGTTCTTACACGAGCTGGAGTGCAAAGGAAAATGATATGGGAGATGTTGATTAGGCAGTTGAAGTTCATGGGTCACATTACACGTAAAGAAGGCCTTGAGAATCTTGCTTTGACAGGGAAAATTGTGGGAAGAAGGAGTAGGAGAAGTAGGAGGATATTTTGGATGGACAGTCTGCAGAAATTGTTGGAAGAGAGAGGAGTGAAAGAACTGGGAGTGGTACTAATACAGAAGGCTAAGAACCGAGGGTTGTGGAACAGCATGATCGCCAAAGTCAATCGATATCGCACTTAGAGAGAGAGAGATTGAGGTATATTAACATCAACAAAGTTAATAAATATCTATAAAAACAAAAAGAGAATAATATTTCATGAAAATACCTGAAATAAATTCATCCTAGGAATCTAGTTGTAATATTACTTGGAGGGAATCCAACCCACTCTATCCAAGCTCAAGCTTTCTCTCTCTCTCTCTCTCCCTCTCTCTCCCTCTCTCGTCTAGGCTGGCATAAAGTGCCTATAAGTACACGCCTAAATTCTTTGTTGGAAATACATGTGTTTCTCATATGCATCAGATTGTTTCTGTTAGTATGATTCAAGCAAATATATATCAAAGAGCGCGGAGACTGATCTAATAAACTTCACATTAGAAAATCGCCTTCACCTGAGTCTACGTTCATTGCTCTGCAAATATCTTCAGAGGCTCAGAAGAAAATGTTTACGTGTAGTAGTCATTATAACATTATTTGTCATTCTAATTATGTGTACACTCATAATGTCTAAATATAGGAGAGGCATGTATACATCCTTGAATGCGAAGGTGGTAAATCCGCTCATATATGACATTGCGTGCCTACACTGAAAGCAAACAATGGAAATGTGTGGTCTGAATAGATCGTCATATTGAGTAGATGAAAAGAATATCACCACTTTTGAACTCCATAAAGCATGACATGATTTGACACTCTGTCAGGATGTTGTAATACTTTGGTAAGTTCTGAATGTAGACGTAGTTGTTAGGGGATATGTTGTAGTACTGTGTAGTTAGAAAGGCATGATGTTTGGCAGTGGTTAGGTTTGATACCCTGTGCGGGAATGTATTTTGACAGATAATAGATGTAATGGTTAAAGTTTTTTCAAGGATTCACGTTGATACTGCAAATATAAAATATCATTGTTACGCTGATGACATTCAGCTTTTGATTTCTGTACATCCTTCCTCAGATGCAATTGCCGATGCTAAGAGAACTTTAGAAGCATGTATTCATGACATGAAAGACTGGATGGATCCCAACGGTCTTAAAATAAATGAAAATAAAACTGAGTTTATCATTTTGGGCTCTAAGAACTCTTTACTGAGAGCAAATCATGGCTCATTTAAGCTTGCATGTAGGCGACAAAGTTCTAAAGCCAGCCTCAAAGGTCCGTAACCTCGGTGTGATATTTGACAATAATATGTCATTTATTGAACATGTATCTAGCATATCAAAGTCTGTAAGATATCAACTGCGGAACCTTGGGTTCATACGAAAATCTCCGACTCAAAAAGCATGCGAACAATTAATCCATGCATTAATCTCATCCCGCTTAGATTTTTGTAATTCTATTCTATTTGGACTCACAAAACAGCAGCAAGACAGACTGCAATCCCTCCAAAATTCTAGTGCAAGACTCCTTACTTTCACACCAAGAATGTCTTCTATTACGCCTATATTACGCTCTCTTCACTGGCTACCTGTCCAGAAAAGGGTCCACTTCAAAATTATGTTACTTGTTTATCGGGCTCTCCGTGGAATCTCGCCACAATACATTAAAGACTCACTACACTCCTACAATCCAACTCGTACCTTAAGATCTGGAAGTGATAATTTGCTGCAAATTCCCCGTACCCGTCATTCATGGAGAGACCATGCTTTTTCGCATGCAGCAACCACATTATGGAATAAGCTTCCCTCATCACTTCGCTGTATTGCAACATACTCTGCCTTTAAAACTCGTCTTAAGACTTACCTATTCCATCTGTAACCCAGTATTTCCTTAAGTTGTATAAGTTTATTTTACTAAATCCATAATTGATATGTTATTTGTATATACATTTGAAATTAATTAGTTATCACCCTTTAGTCTCATTGGCTGCCTGTGTGGGGCCTGTTGGCCTCAGATGCTAGAGCTTCTGTGAATAATGTGCTGACTGGGCTAGTCCCTTAAATTGTCAGTGAACGGAGCAGCTGGAGGGCACCGGGCCCCATCAGACAGAGCTGAGGATTCAAATGGGTTATAGCAAAATATCGCAAAAAAATATTGCAAAATTATTTACTTTACTTGTATCAAAGAGAACTGTTGCTGAGCTAGCGCCATGAGCGTCCCTGGACGGTGTGTGCGCTCTATAAGTTTACACTATTATTATTATTATTATTATTATTATAATAATTATTATTATAACTCTTTTTCGAATTCGCTCGTTACTTCAAATTTTGCACAGAAAAGAAGGAGAAAGAAGGAAAGAAGGAAAAAAAAGGAACGTCGCTCTGATTCCCTTTCTTTGATACTCATTACGTCCTGTCCCTATTCCTTTTTATCTCAACATATTTTGTCTTAATGGTATCCCTTTATTACCACCTCCCCCCCCCCCCCAATAAAAAAAAAATACACTCACAACCATGCTCATAACATAGCATTTATTCTTCTTTCTTATGTTGTATCATTTTATTGCAATTAAATACAAGATTTTCCATTTAAACTTATTGTTCTCTTGCCCGCTAACGGTTCATATAAATATGTATTTCGTACAGACTGCCATGCATCCCTTCTGCTTATTAGTGTTTTTCTTTTTAGATCACGTTAATCAACATATTTAAGAATATATATATATTAGCGATGTATAAATTGTAATGAGGAAAAACCTGTATTTCACTATTTTGATCATAATGATATATAAGGACAGTATGGCTGAGAAATTAAAAATTGGGAGTCTATTAGCTTACATCATGAATATCACTTCATAATATATTGATGGATTGAAGCTAGGTTTAAAACACTAACCACTGTACTGTACCTTTGAACCAGTGGCGTGATCATTCATTTATTTCCTGTTCTTTTGAAACATTGTTTATTTTGTGCACCGATCCATTGTATTGCGGAGCTGGAAAATACTCGATTATTTCAAAATACGCAATGTACCTCTCTTCTAAATTATACAAACAAAGTGTACACAGTAATACTACATCGTAAGCTGATAGTAGAGCGGTCCTCATCATATCGGGATAATCCTGAAAACTACTCGTAAGTACGGATCTTACATGAATATTGATAGTTGTAATAGTTATGACACAAAATTAAGAGTTAGATAGGTAATGATTGTATTCGTTTTTAGGTCTATAGTTTTGACGACTTTAGAGACGCACCAAAGAGTTGGCCGTAATGGCAGCACAGCTACAGCCGGGGTAATAAACTCCACGTTTGGAAGCGCTTAATGATTGTAATAAGCGCTTTATAAAAACTGAGTATTATTAGTATGATTATTATTTATTTTGATGTACTATAATTGTCGGGATGTGAAAGTTTTAGATCAAGGTCTTTAAAGAGAGACTAAAGTTAGGAATGCGAGGTACTGAAGGAATGCTAACGTATGGGGAGTGGTTAATCACCTTTTAGGACCGTATCACTGAAGGAGTTTTTAGTAGTAATGTCCTTACTCGATGTTAAATTAGTTAATTGATATGAACGGAGATACATGTGTAATTAACGCTTCAAAATATCTTAGCGGAAGGATTTTATGTTACGCCTTGAGTGTAAGCTACTCTCGAGCGTGGGTTTTCTAATACGTGCTCATTGCCATCTAAAGCTATGCTGAGGGAATGGTGCGCAGTCACCAGTCGGCTGAGAAAGTTTAATTTGAGTCTACATTGAACGAGTATCTGTAGCTGAAAGCCGACTGGTTTTTGCTAGCTCTTCAAGTGACCTTGGGGTTTCTTATTTCTTTGCTTTATTGCTTCGCAATAAAAGTAATTGAACTTCAGATATCTGTCACGACTCCTTCATTTGAGTAACCCGAGTTACTAATCCTACTCATCCCGGTGGAGCTCACCCCTCCCCACCCCCCGACAAGTGGCGTCACGGACAGGATAGACGACAGAGAAAGGACAGAAACCCCATTGTCTGCAGGAAGGAAACTTCGGACTGATCTGATGTGGATGACTCTGAGTGACTGTTCCAAGCGAGGACGAGATCACCAAGACGACGCCAAGCCTGAAGGACTGCTAAGGACTGATTTACAGTTTGGTTGGTGTAGCGATAGCATCAGACCTGAGAGAGGACGTCAAGAGCTAGATTGATCTGAGGGAAGCTTAATTTGAACTGATTCGACAAACACCGGACTTTGAGTCTTTAACTAAGGGTAAAAGTTACAAGAGTTTTGTAAGTGCATGTACTTGTATATTTACTGATGCTCTAGATATTGACTTGCACATAATTATACTTACCTTCTTTTTCCCTTGTGTGAAAAGCAGCCTTTGTAACGATGGCGGATGTAACTCGAGTGATTTCAGCTCTCACTGAGGCACTTCAAGGACTGAGTGTTCAGTGCACACCGCCTCCAGTGAGACTGAGTAAGTTTAGGGGTCCACCGAAAGCTGCCGGAGACCTTGCTTTACAAGAATGGAGTGATGAGTTCAGGAGTTACGCCACTCATTATCGGCTGACTGGAGAAGCGAAGGCTCAAGCACTCATCGACAACCTGGCTGGAGTAGCGAAGGAGGAAATCCTGTGTCGAGAATATTCAGTACGTAAGGATAGTGAGCAGATTATCAAGGTATTGAAGTCTTTGTTCTCGCCTGTTGAGTCGGTTCCCTCCATCAGCCAGGCCTTCCACAATCGCGATCAACAAGATGGAGAAAGCCTAGCAGATTTTAGCCGTGCTTTGATGAGGCTTTACGATCGAATGGAGAAGGCAGCTGGAGATGAAGAAGATAGGAATGCCTTGAAGCGGCTTAAGGACAGTTTGCTCAAGGAGCGATTCGTACGTGGGGCAAAGGAGAAGTGGATTCATCGCGAGCTGCGTAGAATAGAAATGGCCTCGAAGACGAAGACCTTTCTTGAGATGAGGACAGAAGTTCTAGAGTTCTTTGCTGGTGAGGAGCCTCTTCGCAAGCCGAAAGTACATGATCTTGAGGTGTACGCCCAGAGTGCCGACATAAGTTCTCCAGCAAAGCGTCAAGAGGAGTATAGTCTTAGAGCTGAGTTAGCTGATCTGAAATATGATGTAGCACTACTCACAAAGAGTGTCCAAGAGCTGGTCAAGGAGAAATTGACTCATGGTCAACATGCTCCGGTAACACAGAGGAAGGATCGGAAGAATAAGTGCTATAATTGCGGAGAAGTTGGACACTCTCGTCAGGATTGTAAGAATGAATGCATCTGCTATAGCTGCAAGGGTAGAGGACACTTTGCGAGAGATTGTCCTGCAAAGATGGCGCAAGAGACGTCCATCCCGGCAGCCAAGAATGTTCGTGCTCCTTTGACTGCAAAGACTGAGCTACTGGGTCGGCTGGTTGCGCCCTGTCCATGCAGTGAGGTAACGATTGCTGACTTGGAGATTGGGTGTATTTTGGACTCTGGAGCACAAGCATCGATAATCCCTGCTTCCGTGTACGATCGATTTTTGAAGGATAAGCTTGGTGAGCCTCAACAAGCGGATGGTCTCTTTTTGCATGTTCAAGGAGTAGGAGATATAGAGGTACTGATTGAAGGATTCATAGAGGTACCGATATCAATACTTGGACAGAAGTTGCAAGGGAGTTTCCTGGTGGTTGCAGACCGTGCTCGTCCCGTCGATGATGCTGAATACCCTATCTTGGTAGGCTGCAACATCCTTGATCGTCTCAAGAATGAATCGCTTCCTCCTACTGTAAGATTGGCGATGTTACAGAAGAGGAAAGAGAGTCAAGAGCAAGTACCAATTTCAGCGAGTTTGATTAGAATACATACCAAAGGGAGTGAGGTGATACCCCCTTTTTCGGTTCGAAGAGTAAGTTGTGATGTAGCTGGAAGTAGTTTGTCAAGCAGTGACATTATAATCCGCCCGACATCAGACAACAGGGAGACTACTGTGCAAGTCTATGAGGGATATCATCAAGTTGAGGATGGAGCTTCTCTGGATGTGCTACTGGCGAATAACAGTAGTAGGAAACTACACATCCCCCCTTCGACGGTAGTTGCCGAGGCCTCATCGGGGGCAAGAAAGGCTGAAGTTGTACTGGATATTCAGGATGATAGTATAACAGTTGGGGTATGTGAAGTGATCAGCGAAGAAGGTGCTGAAGCAGGTTTTACATCTGAACTACTACATGAAGAAGTTTCTCTCCCCTTAGGGATACAGCTCAAGGGTTTGCCGCCAGTTGAGAAGAAAGCTGTGTCTGAACTGTTGCAGAAGCATGCAGAGGTGTTTTCTAAGGGCCCCTATGACGTTGGGGAATGTAATCTTATTCCACATGAGATAAGGTTGGAAGATGGGCCTCCTATCAGACTGCCATACAGAAGAATACATCCAGCACAGATCGCAGATGTAAAGAAGATGTTGCAAGAAATGGTGGATCAAAAGATAATCAGACCATCAAAGAGTAGCTTCGCGAGTCCTATAGTCCTTGTAAAGAAGAAAGACGGGTCGCTACGTCTCTGTATTGATTATCGGAAGTTGAATGACCGCACGATCAAGGATTCGTTTCCCTTGCCAAGGATTGAAGAGACGTTAGAGGCATTGCATGGCGCCACCTACTTTTCTACTCTCGATTTAGCTCATGGCTATTTTCAGGTAGTAATGGAGAAGGACTGTGTGGATTTGACAGCGTTCCGAATACCATGGGGACTTTTTGAGTTCATTAGGATGCCGCAAGGACTAACTAATAGTCCGTCCACATTCCAGAGGGTAATGGAATACATCTTGGGAGACATGAACTTGACTGAGATTGTATTGTACTTGGACGACATTCTTGTGTTTTCAAGCAGTTTCAAGGAACACTTGAACAGGCTGGACAGGGTGTTGACAAGGCTTCACCAGAACGGACTGAAGGTGAAGGGGAAGAAGTGTGCTCTACTTCAACGTGAGGTCATGTATCTGGGACATATCATATCTGGAGATGGGATAGCGGTAGACCAAGGTAAAGTGCAGCGTATTTCTATGTGGCCAGTACCCAGAAACGTGAAAGAAGTTCAATCCTTCCTTGGACTTGCTTCGTATTACAGAAGATTCATCGAGAACTTTTCGAAGATGGCTGGTCCTCTGCATGCGATAACGGGGAAGACGTCCAAACAGGCTGGGAAGCAGAAACCATTCCAATGGAGAGAAGAGCAAGAGAAGGCTTTCAAAGAGTTGAAGGAAGCCCTGACAACGGCACCAGTGTTAGCCTATCCGAAGTTTGACAAAAACTTCATTATTGAAGTAGATGCATGTATTCGTGGGTTAGGGGCCTGCCTCCTTCAAGAGGACGATGATGGGAAAGCTCATCCAGTAGTGTATGCAAGCCGAGGATTACGAGGAGCCGAGAGGAGGTATCCAGACATGTCAAGCTTCAAGCTGGATCTTCTAGGGCTAAAGTGGGCGGTCGTGGATAAGTTTGGTCAGTATATCCAGGGTTCTCATACAGTAGTGTGGACGGACCACAACCCCCTTGCACATTTGAAGACGGCAAAGCTGAATGCGACAGAGATGAGATGGATTGCTCAGCTTTCACTTTATGATATCGAGATTAGATACAGACCAGGAAGAACGAACAAGTGCGCAGATGCGTTAAGTCGCAGCCCCGGGAATGCGGAAGCAGAAGAGCTCAGGGCAGAACTCGAAAGAGTTGCTTCCTGTTTGAGGATAGAAGTAGGAGGAAACGCGACTGCTGAGAAGTTACAACCTAACCAACCAAAGGCAGAGAATGTGGTACCTACTGTTTTTACCTCATACTCACATCAGGATTTGTTGGAAATGCAGGAGAAAGATGAAGCCCTGAAGGAACTATTGAAGCTATGGCATGCCAAGTGGAAGCTGGGACAAGAGTACAACCAGAGTATTCCAGGCCTGAATAGTTACATGAGAGAGTGGTCGAAGTTCACGATGTATAAAGAGGTGTTATACAGAGTTGCACCAGATGCAGTGCTTGGTAGTATACGGCAGCTGTTGGTGCCAGTGGCGCTACGATCGACACTTCTGGAGATGGTGCACGACAGGTGGGCTCATCAAGGAATTAATCGAACATTTGAAGTATTGCGAAGGAGATGTTACTGGCCTGGGATGCACCATGACGTGAAGAGACACATAGGACAGTGCTTTCGGTGCGTGTCTGCGAAGTCGCCCACGCCAGCTGTGCGCCCCCCCCCTATGAGACATCTTTTAGCTTTCCAACCACAGGAAATAGTGGCAGTCGACTTTCTGAAGTTGGATCAGGGACGAGGAGGATTTGAAGATGTCCTAGTGTTTACTGATGTGTTCAGTAAGTACGCACAAGCGATGCCCTGTCGTGACCAGTCAGCACTGACGGTGGCCAGAGTAATACAGGATCACTGGATTGCACACTATGGGGTACCCGCCAGGATTCACTCCGACCAGGGTAGGTCGTTTGAATGTCACGTTATCAGAGAGCTGTGCAAACTTAATGGGATAGCGAAGTCACGCACAACCGCGTACCATCCAGCAGGGAATGGACAGTGCGAGAGGTTTAATAAGACGTTGTGCAGCCTTCTTCGATCTTTGACCCCAAGAGAGCGACGGAATTGGCCAGATTTGATTCAACATGTATTGTATATACAATACTACCCCACACAGAGTGACTGGAGTAAGCCCTTACTTCTTAATGTTTGGTAGGCAGCCAATGCTACCGATAGACCATCTGCTAGACAAGTTAGATGATAACTGGGGAGAGGACTATGTTCAGAAGCAAGCTACGCTTTTAAACAGAGCACATCAGATTGTCAAGAGTAGATTACAACAAGCAGCCAAGATGGAGGCTGAGAAACATGATCGTCGTGCAACTGACCCTGTGTTGCAAATCGGAGTTCGTGTGTTGCTGAAGAGGAACCATTTCACTGGTCGTCACAAGCTAGTAAATAAGTTCTATGACACTTCATATATTGTTGTGAACAAGAAACAGGAGGATGACCTGTATGAGGTGCGACCAGCAATGGGTGGAGATTCGAAGTGGGTTAATCGACGGCATCTAGTCTTAGATCCACGTAGAATAGAGACGGATGTACTTGAGGAAGTATTGCCAGATCATGTAGAGGAAGCTGTGTTGTTGTCGACAGATAATGAAGACGATGAGGATGATGATCAGGATAGTGAAGAAGATGATTTATATCAGTCTTTTCAGTGGGTCTATGCAGGCAAAGAGAATGATCCGAACTTAGAGGAGAGACCGAGGCCGAGACAATCGAGCAGAGCTACGAAGGGTGTAAGTAGAAACCCTCATCGTCTCCCTGCATCTGTAATCACTGGACTTCCTGATTAAGTAAATTGACTTCTTATGTGCAGTTTTGCATATAAGAATAGAGATTTTGTATATTTCTTTATTCCCAAAATAAAGAGACAAAAAGAGATTTACTATATTCCTTATTTGGAAAAGTAGGAATAGATAGAATAGATATTTGGTATATTTCCTTATTTGGAAAATATTTTATCTTTATTTGATGGATGTGTGGTTTTTCATAAATATGAAAAACGTTTTTGAATCATTAAGGAAAAGATTTTGTTTTTATAGGTTGGAAGATTTGTTCTCAAGATTTTGACATGCAATGTACGAGTATTAATGTGCTTTTATATGTGCAAGTTAACTTGGAATTAGGGAATATAGAACTTGGGTGTATTGCTGTAATTACAAATAAGAGGGGAAGAGATATTTGCTAGTGTTTTCCTTATCTGGAGAGGTAGGAATAGAGAAAAATAGGAATTCGGTATAGTTCTTTAATTGCGAGGTAGGAGATGAAAAGAAATTTGATATACTTCATATTCAGAATAGTAGGAATATAGAAGATAGGAATTTGGCAATTTCTGTATTTATAAAACCTGAGACAATTAAAGCATGGCTGTGGTTTCTGTTTAGGAAGTTAGGAGCCGAGAAGATGGGAATTTAGTATATTGATGGATGTATCGTAAATTCTCACAATTTGTTTAGAATCACTGATGAAGAGTTTTGTTTTGGTTCGGGAATATTTGTAAGAAAATATATTGTTTTTCAATATTTTTGACATAAAATGTATGAGTTGTAATGTACTTTTATATGTGCAAGTTGACTGGGAATCTGGGATAGGATGTTAAATGGGTTAATACAGGATGAGAGGACTTCAATTTTGATGTATTTGAGGTAGTAACCCTTGTGACGTACGATTTAATGATAATGATGTTTCATTAATGATATTTTCTCTTGATAGTGTCCGGAGTTTGTGCTTTTAGGTAACACAGTGACACAAGCAGGGAAGGCGTTACCTATTCATGTGGTGGTATAAGGTGTATATATGCGTAGTAGTGCGTATACAGTATAAATATGATGGTTTATATGTCCTAACTATGATTCCATGAACAGGTGTTCTTTAGTTATAAAGGTGGAAATTGATAGGTATTGGATATGAAAAGAAAATATTGGTCAATTTTGTTCATTGGTATTTATGGTACATTTTGAAATGGGCCAAGAAAAAAAAAAAGTTTGCGTTTTAATATAAAGATGTATTTTTCTTAAGGGAAGATATTGATCAGGAGTGTTAACATTCGGGACGAATGTATTTCAAGCAGGGAAGTTGTCGGGATGTGAAAGTTTTAGATCAAGGTCTTTAAAGAGAGACTAAAGTTAGGAATGCGAGGTACTGAAGGAATGCTAACGTATGGGGAGTGGTTAATCACCTTTTAGGACCGTATCACTGAAGGAGTTTTTAGTAGTAATGTCCTTACTCGATGTTAAATTAGTTAATTGATATGAACGGAGACACATGTGTAATTAACGCTTCAAAATATCTTAGCGGAAGGATTTTATGTTACGCCTTGAGTGTAAGCTACTCTCGAGCGTGGGTTTTCTAATACGTGCTCATTGCCATCTAAAGCTATGCTGAGGGAATGGTGCGCAGTCACCAGTCGGCTGAGAAAGTTTAATTTGAGTCTACATTGAACGAGTATCTGTAGCTGAAAGCCGACTGGTTTTTGCTAGCTCTTCAAGTGACCTTGGGGTTTCTTATTTCTTTGCTTTATTGCTTCTCAATAAAAGTAATTGAACTTCAGATATCTGTCACGACTCCTTCATTTGAGTAACCCGAGTTACTAATCCTACTCATCCCGGTGGAGCTCACCCCTCCCCACCCCCCGACATAATTATAAGTCGTAGTGAACTGACGAGCAATCGTAATAGAAAAATAAATAATAAAAGAAATACTAAATGGAATGTTTTATATCAAGATTTGTGTTTCTGCTTTTCTATTTATGTTTCCTCCATTCCTCGTTCATGTCTTTCTTTTTTTTTCTTTTTTTTTTTTTTTTTTGGGGGGGGGGGGGGTTTGGCCTTCCAAATATAAAATATCATTCTAGTGTCCTTTCCTCAAAAAGGCGAGGCGATTTGTATGTATTGCAACCTAATCAATAATAAATATATTGTCAATCTAAGAGGTCACTTATTTGTTAAGTAGGTTTGTACAGTGGTCTGAATTTTGTTCCTTTTTGTCTGAAACTACTTAATTCGACTAAAACTGTGTACTGTTGCGTCTTTCCTCAAATAAAACAATTGTTTTTCTTCATTTGCCTGTTTTTGTGTAGAGTGGAATGGAAACAGATATTGCAATCATCATAAACATATCGATAGAGGAGGAATCCAAAACAAGAATTAAATTATCATAGCAATTGTCTATAAATAATGTACGATGAAAGAGTGGATGCTAATGGAGAGACATTATATCCGGGGGTGGCATTCTGAATCGATGTTATGTCCAATGTCAGTAAAACGGTGTTAATTCTCTTACAAAGTAGGACAAATCAGTCATTTATCAATGCCTTCGAAAAGTGTCTGTGTTTAAGAGATACCTGCGCAAGCACCAATGGTTAGTGCTATTTCTGCGCAATTTTATTTCGTTATGACAATTAACTTAGTTGTTCATATCATAAAATATGGATTTTTTCGGAATAAATTCCCTGATATGAGTAATAAGCTAATTGTACTAAGTATGACTGAAAATTATTCCAATCATCACTTCTTCAATTTGGCCAGATAAGGTTTGTAATAGCTCGTTGCTTGTCTCATGATGTGTTATACCCTCATTCTAGTTTTTCTATTGCAGCTACATCTTTCATATACACACTACACGCCATGGCGTCAGGTTTTCCTCAAGAAAACCAGGTTCAACTGAGACCAAGAAAAGGTCATGACATGAAGTGGTCATGTGACAAGCACGCTGAGCCAATTGCCTTTTACTGTAAAGAACACATCTTACCCGTCTGTGACCGATGTGCTATCAAAGAGCATTGTCAAAAACCGTGTGAGCTAGACGACATCGAGGATGTCATCTTGGAGAGGATGAGAAGACTGGATGATAAACAGCACGAGATAGAAGAAACGAAGAAACAACTTATAACGCTTGACTCTAAACTAGAGTCCAGTGCGACATCTGCAAGGAACCATCTTCAGACACTCAACGAAGAAATTGAGTCCACACACAAAGAAAAAACAAAGAGTGTGAAGAACAAAAAGGAGACAAAGATTCGACTCATCAACGAGGAAGCGGAAGAGGAAATTCGTATTATCAACGAAAAGAGGGACAGACGGATCAAAGCATGCAATGCTGAGATAGACATAGCCTTTAAACAAGGCCACATGTCTGATAGACGCCGAGCGACTAAAAAGAGACTAATCGCGAAAACCTCAGTGAAAGCCAGTGCGAATTTCGTCATTCGGTCGCGCGTTCACTCCGGGTATCTAGACTCATCTCAGCCGCTTAGCCAGAGTCAACGAGGCCTTGTCAAAAGGCTAAGATAGACAAGGAGCAGCTAACCATCGAAGAAAGCCAAGCAAAACTATTCTCAGAGACACAGGCAATCAGCAAAGTAGTTTCTAAAAAGATAACAGAGCTTAAAAGTAAGAATCAGCATGCAATCGGCACATTGGATAATATTGACGCCAAGATCAAACGAATTAAACAAGATGACAAAACATAAGTGAATGAAGCTCTTAAAGTACTTGCAACCTTAGATGACAATTTAAGTTTAAATGTTCATCAAGATGTTAACGACTTTCTTGATCAAATACAGTGTGGGGTTCAAAAAGTAAAGTTTGTCATGCAAGGGTGAAGTAGGTGGGGAACACTACGGGAGAATCGATGGGTATGTCATTAAATGGGACCTTGTCAAGTCAATTCACATTCCATCGATTGTTAATAACCCATGGGTGCGTGGTTTGATCAGTGATGCCGAGATATGTGTGCGAGACGTAATGAACGTTAACATGTATGTTAAAAATATCAGCACCGAACACACAGAGAAAGTCATTGAAGGAGATGGTAACGTGTATATTAAATCATGCGCACCCATAGACAGCAACGTAATAGTATGTGGTAAGTGGAGACGAGGCTTCACGGGTTACAGCTTGGATGGATTCATCACTCTCTATGACAGACAATGGAAGGTGATTAGAGACATCACCATACCGAGGAATAACCGCGATACTAAATGGGTGTACGTTGATGTTGACAGTGATGGGATGATCCTTGCTGCTGAGGACGGTCAGACTTATATCTACGTTATCAACCCTGCTGATGGTAAGATAGTAAACACTATTACGATGCAAGGCAAGGTGGTGAGGGGTGATATACAAGCATTGTCATCAGGTGATATCGTTGTGAAGATAGGTTATAATACATTCACTGTCATCTCACGATCAGGAGAAGAGAAGACTGCCATACACTCTGATGAGTGGAGCACGCCATGGTGTCGCGTAAACAAACTGACAGACACACCCTACATCACATACTGGGATGACGAGCATACTATCTACGCAGTTGATCAGGTGTCATGTGATGGTATCATACAGGCAAGGAGAATCGTGGAATACGATAAATCATCCCGAGGAAAATACCTTAGCCCATGCCTCGTTACTCCGTCTGGTAACCTTGTAGCTTGTGACGGAAACAAGTTATTTGTGTACAAGAAGAGATTTATTGTATAAGTCATCAAAATAAATAAACCAAATTCCTCATATTGCAGGTCTAAATAGCGTAACTCGAATATACGCTTTTCTAATTGTGCATATAACCCAGTTAAAGTTAAAGCATTTGTATTTCTCACGAAGAATTTTGATTTACATATTGAATTATATCGGATTTTTGTTACTTTATATAACTTCGAAAGTTGTTAGAAAACCAATCCCGAAATAAAACAATGTTATATCTTTCAGTAATTACATACTATTTTTTTTCTCTAAATATGCTATTGAAAATTAGAATCATAGTAATTTATAAGTTTGGAGAGTACTTCTGGAGTACAACTGTATTAAATATGCCGGATGTACCCTATCATATGTATGTTTTTTATTGTACGAGTAATTTCGAGTTTAATGAAAATGTTTTTTAAAACTCTCATGTGGACAATTATTCAATGTATGGGATTAATATAACGCATGGATTGAGAAAATGACTACTAATTCTAGAAGAAAAAGGACAAAACTACATTTATTTATTTTCGGTATGCACAATAATTATATATCGATACCAATTCTCAATAGACTTAGCCACTTTGAAACAGTGAGGCAATTTTATGTTTAAAAAAAGCTTGGCATGATAACACTAGGGAG
This sequence comes from Strongylocentrotus droebachiensis, assembly GCA_035222895.1. Lineage (NCBI taxonomy): Eukaryota > Metazoa > Echinodermata > Echinoidea > Camarodonta > Strongylocentrotidae > Strongylocentrotus > Strongylocentrotus droebachiensis. The sequence continues at coordinate 132,640 of JAVYIG010005221.1, forward strand.
GTGAACTCATCTCCCTGATTAGACTAAGATTTTGCGATTTTTCTTCCATTTCTAAAGTAATCGTGAGATTTCAAGAGGGTTTTGGAGAGTCGTATGTTGTCCCAATTTGTTCAGCTTCAAAGCGTGTTTTATGAATATAATGTCAGTGATGTGTAACGGTAGGTAGAACATCGAATGTTATGGCCGTATACTTTGAAGTTGTGTGGACGATTTTATGAACTGAGACATAGGATTCATCACATTGATTTATTACTGATTTATATTATTCATTTATAATTTGTATTGCGATGGTATTGTGAATACAAGTAAATTTTGGAAACCCACTCTTTTGAAGTTGTGTGGACAATTTCATGAACCGAGACATGAAAATCATAACATGAAATTAGCTTTCAATCATATTATTGAGTTATGCTTATTGCGATATTATTGTAAATACAGATACATTGTAAAAACCCTCTAGTTTTCAAGTTGTGTGGACAATTTTATGAACATTGAACTTATCATATTGATTCATTATTGATATTGTAAATGCAGGTATTTTGTTTAACAAAAAACACTCTTTTGAAGTTGTATGGACAATTTTATGAACCGAGATACTCATCGTACTATCTACTATTGATTTATATCTTTTACTTATTGTGATATCATTATAAACGCATGCGAATTCATGATACTTTGGTGTTTGTGCTAAAAATAAATGAATGTACAGGCATTTCAGTAAACCTTATAATCTCTTGCATCTATATCACATTGCACCTCAGTTTGAATTTTTTATGTTATTTGTTTGCATACCCTTGACAATCATCTTCCCAGACTCATATGCATCTATCTAAAAACCGTCTAAGTGAAAACAACACATGCCCTTTATGAATCTCATCAGTTCTGTACACTTATTATTCTGTATCTATTCTTCAGATGTACTTTTCTCTTCTACATTAATCCCTCAAAAAGTTGTACATACATGTAAACTTTTCTTTTGTATATCATTACCCCCAATATTGGCACTGTTCCTGTAAAAGTATATTTTAACCAAAATCATTTTATCTTGAATGTGTGGACTGTTTGTTCGAAATACTATACGGTATGCTTTTTTTTTCGGCGTATAGCATGCCGTAAAAATTTATATTCAAACCTTATTAATATAGACTATTCTTTTAACTGTACAATTTCATTTTGTTGTTTGTTATTCGTTATGATTGCACATTTTACAACATTATTCAACATTATGATGCAACGGTTGTTTCTTTAATGTAACAATAAATCTATGACATTCGTTAAATTAAGCCTAAATACATGTATTTTCATTTTGTTCTATCTTTCAGTCCTAGTCATTTGGAAAAAAATGCAACAGTTGCGGTTAGACGCGCTTTAAGTTGTAAACAAGAAGCACCAAAAATTGGCCTGTAAATACAGTTTGAAAACATTTGCTAAACATAGCTGATTATAGGGATTAGTAGGGAAATTAGTTTTGGAATTAGGCATTTAAGCATGAATTGCAATTTCATTGCTTTGTCAGATGAATGAACTGTTTCATTTAAATGTGATAGTCTTTATTTATTAAAAACCTAATTTATCACTCGTCAGAAGTGTAAAAAGCAGGTGACGAAAATTTCCTTCATTACAAAAAGAGTAGTTTGGTATTCATTCTTTTTTTGCCAAAAAATAAACCCTGTTCAATGCGTCTTTTCAATTCACCAGCTGAATCAATTAGAATAAAAACATAATTGATAAAAGTCAATTGGTATTTGTCAATCTTTCATTATAACTTTGAAGATCAATTGATTAAGAAAAGTATTCGTTACAACGAGAGAAAGAGAAGGAGAGACAGAGAGAGAGATAGAGAGCGAGAGGGAGGGGGGAATAGGCAGCATGCGAATGCATGATAATGAAGGAGACAGATTAGAGAGAGAGAGGGAACGAAAGAAAGAAAGAGAGGGAGAGAGAAGAGTGAAGGATGTGTGAGAGAGAATGAGCATGAGAGAGACAAAGAAAGAGAACGAACAAAAAGAAAGAAAAGGAGGGAGTGTGAGGGAGAATAAGAACGAGAGAAGCAGTGAGAGATGAAATTAAGAAAGTGAACAAAAAGAGACGGGGTGGAAACATTTGGGCGACACCGATAAGAAAGAAAGAAACATCTTATAATGTGCCGAACATACACGAGCGTTATCGCATAATTATTGTTATGAGATCAAGTATCAATACTAAGACATCGAAAAGTATCAAGATTAGTGAACATCTTCATTTTGACCAGAAAGAGGTAAACCTGCCCTCTTATGACGAGGCGATTGCCCGGCACCAGCACTTCACAATTTACTGCATCGCTATAACCATATTGACTGTTAAGATAATTATTGTGATAATGATGAGGATGAGGATGATGGTGATGATCGAAGATGAGGAAGGCGTTCATGTATAATCACAACGGTTTATACATAGTTCCCCATTAAGTTGGATAACTTATTTCCACCTCTTTTCATGAAATGATTTTAAAAATATGGTTCATTATTGATATAATATGTTTATTTATTCTCAGAGTTTGATTTACCAATCTCTATGATTCTTTATATTGATCGATAAAGTCATAAGAAGATTGAAACTTTATCTATCAAGAATAAGTCATATTCTCACAATAACCTCATGACAAGAAGTTAGAATAAATTATTCTAACGTTATGGGCAATAATGTATTATAAATCATGCTGATAATACATCATCATCTATGTCATCATCATCATCATCACCTCGATCGTCATAATATCACAATTTCATTTTCAGGAATTGTTAGCTTATAACCAGAATTATCATACTTGCTTTGTCTGAATCGATTGGAAGTTTCAATTGTACTCTCTAGCATCAGGTTTAATGTTTCAATTGTGCTCAGTTAGCTTCAGGTTTAATGTTTCTAGTAGCTCAGGGATAGGTCAAAACACCAGGGCATTTCTCGTTCACAAGGTAAATAATTTCAGTGAATCTTCATTCAAAACTGACAAGTCAAAAGCTTTTTACGAGCTTTTTACGTCATTTAAGACACACTTATGTAAAAAGAAATCCCCATCATTTAACCCCCTATACCTCTGGTATGCCTGGGTATGTTAGCAAACTCCTCATATCGTAACAATTAACACATCGTTTCCTCATGCTGAAGACGAGGTGATCATTATTGCAATCGATCTATACCGGAAATACAGCATAAAAGGGACGAACTGAGGTAAGGGACACGGTGCATAGGAATAGGCCCCGAACATGGGGATTCCCCCTCGACCCATACCAACCATGATGAAGTGCTCAACAAGTCTCGCCAAGAGATGACGCTCTGCTATGTTGTCGAATAGACTGGTTGAATAATTTATGCATAATAACAGTGAGTTTGAGATGGCGTACTTCACTCTAAAACGCTCGGGCAAAGTAGATTACTAGCAGACGATATCCCAATGCTTGTAACGTAATAGTGCAGGGCTTCGTTGTGGTTTAATTCGAAATTGATAACAACTTCATCCGCCCTTTAAATAGGCAAATATGGGATCTGATATAAGCCCCTTTTCCACACAACAGTGTTTCTATCTTACTTCTCGATAGTACAAAAGTAGATCAATGAAATGGGGGAATCGGAGCTCAGAAGGTACATACCAATGGCTAAGCACCCATTTTTTCGTTTATGATTCGGTGTTCTCGTTCAATATTTAACAGTACAATTGTGTAACTAGTTTAAGGCAGTATAGTCGCTTTAATCAGACTCCATATTATTTGGGCTATATAAAGAGTACATAATGTGATTATCAGCTTTAACCTAAACTAAAACGGAGTCTCGCGATTACGTTGGAAGTATCGGGTGATCGTCTGCTACTTTGCTAGAGAGTGAAGCACGCCATCTGCAACTATGCAACATTAGTAAACTAATAAATTGTGCCAGAACAAAAGGACAGTCTGGTTGGTAGTAATACAGGCTATACTAGTGTTGTCAAGAAGTATTGAACTTCATCGTTTCGTGGTGTTATAAATATAAATAATCAGACTTGGTAGGCTGTGAATTACTGCATGATGGACCTCCAATGGTCGCGCGCCTATGGGGGTCATGGCACGATGTGCACGTTCCCGAGAGCCTATACAACAGCCAGACCTCGAATATTAAAGCAGTCGATATGTCTTTTATATACCAAATTGGAACAAAAATCTACCAAGAATTCTTACCTTATCCTTTTATTAAGTAAAGATTGTTTAAAAACATCACGGACAATCTGATAAACTGTCTGTTAATCTTCGCTTGAAAAATGACCGAAAGGTTCAATCACTTGGGAATCGCAGACAAAAAGCACTGAATGATGTCTGCGCTCACACAAATATAATTTTAACAACACGTATAAATCCAATTTGGGTTCACAGCACGAGGGCATTTCTAAAAGACTATTGACCGGTAGGCGGGTACGAGTATACTTTTCCAAAGACGTTTGACTGGTAGGCGGGCATGAGGAAAATGTCAAAATTCATGCCTGCAATTTCGACCAATAAGAAGGCTAGATTTCTAAAGAGAGGTATATAATGTTTAATGAAACATTGAATGAAAGAAAGCAGACTATACATGGGAATTACGAACACGATAACGCGCGTCCATTACTGCGTTCAACTTAACGCGCGTTCACTATTGCGTACACATTTTAGAGGCATAGACTCAAACTGGATAATCATTAAGTTCCCTGTCATATTATCAATCCTTTAAAATCGAGGTGAAATTCCCAGAAACCAGCCACAAAATCAAGATTTGCATTCATTTATTACACGTTCGTGCGTAACATTAAAACTATCGAATCAAGATTAGCAAAAGACACTTGGCTGTAGATAAATGACTTTTAAGACAAATTTCGTAGCTTATAGAACCCCCAAATGTAATACACAGTGATAATGTATTGACAGCGAACGACCATATCACTGACAATAACGGTAAGCAATGTATTATCCCTTTGATAGATTGTCTGTATGTGCGCAAATCCCTTGCATATGAGTGTGTGAAACCCGTTCATATATAAGACATTTCACTGCGTGCCTAGATTTCATTCATTTCATTCATTGCATTTATTTATCATGTCCATAGAGGAAAATTGTCCATATTTACTTTTACAAAATTGCTTCACAAGTACACACTATAATTGACAATCATAAGTACTTAATTAAATGCATGTGAATTGTATTATGTTTTCCCACAATAAGCACATACTTTATGTTTTTCTGGAGGAGCAAACAGTGACCTTATATACCACACCATTCCTTTTGATCAAAACGCTGTTTATAAAGATGATAGATTTGAAAAATTTAACACGAGGGTGGTTCAACTTACATCACTTCATGTCAATGTGTAGGGGTTATACATGTATGTAAGAACATTTCACACAACCATGGCAACGCATTAAACGGAACTATATTTCCGATGAGTGATTCATGTGCTTCCTGCAAAGTTTGAAAATATCCGATCGATATTTCGCAATACGCACTGTACCTTCTTTTCCATTGCGTACATGCATACTGTAAACTGTAACACTACATCGTTTTCCCAAATGATAGAGAAGTCCTCATCGCTACGGGATAATACAGCAATTGTTCGTAAGTAATATCTTTCTTTTATGTTGGAACATAGGCATATGACGATCGATAAGTAATGGTTGTCTTCTTTATTGGTTGACTTCACACAAGTGATGAGTTTAATAAGGACGCCATACAATACGAATGTAATGATGAAAGTATAGAATATATGACATATTAGCCAGACTATAAGTATGAATATATTAGTCATAATGTATTGACGAGCAATAGCAATAGTAGACAAAATAATAAAGAAGATATCATATGAAATGCTTGATATTCTACAAGGGGTTAAGTTTCTGCAATCCTATTTATTTTCCCTGTACCCCTCGTTCATGTATTTGTCTCTTTCTTTCCTGATCCGCTTCTCTATTATATGTTCTCCTAAAGTTGTATCTCTATTACATTTAATTTGTTGTATTGTTAACGATGCAGGTTACTTGCGACAATTTTGTCCTCGTTATGGCGTCCAAGCTGCCAGCAAAAAGAGATGAAAAGCTCAAGCTACGTACTAGAAAAGGTCATGACATGACATGGTCATGTGACAAGCACGCTGAGAAAATCACTTTTTACTGTAAAGAGCACAAATTAACCATCTGTGACCGGTGCGCCATCAAAGATCACCAGAAACCATGTGAGCTAGACGACATCGAGGATGTAATCTTGGAGAAGAGGGGAAAGCTGGATGAGAAACAGCAAGAGATAGATGACCTAAAAAAACAACTAAAAACGCTTGACTACAAAATAGACTCCAGCGCTACTTTCTCAAGTAAACATTTCCAATCAGTCAACGATAAACTTAAGGTTGCATTCGAAGACAAAATAAAGAGTCTGAAAGACAAAAAGGAACGAGCGATTCGATTGTTAAACGAGGATGCAGAACAGGAAATACGACTGATCAATGAGAAGAGAGAAAAACGGATAAAATCCTGTAACATAGAAGCAGAACAGCAAAAACTAATCGTCAAAGAAAGCCAAGCGAAGTGCGAATCAGAGACAAAGGCAATTAACGAGATGGTTGCTAACAAAATAAAAGATCTTAAAAGTAAGAATCAGCACGCAATCAATACTATTGATAATATGGACGCCAGGATCAAACGAATCAAACAAGATGACAAAACGTTAGTGAATGAAGCTCCTGAGGTACTTGCATCCCTAGATGACATTTTAAGTTCAAATGTTCATCGAGATGTTATGGACTGCCTTGACCGAATACAGCGTAAAGTTCAGAGAGTGAAGTTTGTCGAGAGTGAAGTAGGTGGGGAACACTACGAGAGAATTGATGGCTATATCGGTAAATGGGAGCTTGTCAAGTCAATCCACATTCCATCGATTGTTAATTACCCTTTGGTGTGTGGTTTGATCAGTGATGATGAGATATGTGTGCGGGACGTAGGGTCAGAAGACACTTATGTTACAAATATCAGCACTGAACACACACAGAAAGTCATTGAAGGAGATGGTAACGTGTATATTACATCATGCGCCTCCGTAGACAGCAACGTAGTAGTATGTGGTAAGTTGAGACGAGGCTGCACGGGTGACAGCTTGGATGGACGCATCACTCTCTATGACAGACAATGGAAGGTGATTAGAGACATCATCATACCGAGGAATAACAGCTCTAATTCAGTGTACGTTGATGTTGACAGGGATGGGATGATCCTCGCTGCTGAGTGGGATCAGTCTAATATCTACGTCATCAATCCTGCTGATGGTAAGATAGTAAGCACTATTACGATGCAGGGCAAGGAGATGAAGGGTGAGATACAAGCCTTGTCATCAGGTGATATCGTTGTGAATTCAGGTTGGGATGAATTCACTGTCATCTCAAGATCAGGAGAAAAGAAGGCTGTCATTTACTCTGATAACTGGTGCCGGTCATTGTTTAGTGCGGCACGGTGCCGCGTAGACCAACTGACAGACACACTCTACATCGCATACTTGGATGACGAGCGTACTATCTACGCGGTTGATCAGGTGTCATGTGATGGTATCATACAGGCAAGGAGGATCGTGAAGTACAAACAATCAGACCGGTACGACATTAACCCATGTCTCGTAACTCCTTCTGGTAACCTTGTAGCTTGTGACAGAGACAAGTTTTGTGTGTACAAGAAGATATTTATTGTATAAGTCATCTGATGAAATAGATGTCATTCCTCATACTGCAAATTTAATTAAAGCCTCAACGGGATATCCGATTATTTTATTGTTCATACAACTCAGTTAAAGTTGAATTAAATCATCTGTATTTTTGACGAAGGAAAACATATTGACTACCAAACAATATGAATTTTATTTTATATTACTTCGAAATCCCGGTGACTTTTAAAAATACACCATACCCGTGATAAAATATTTTGTTTAACTTTCAATAATTACATATTGTATTTCTTAAAGGATATACAAAGTTTTGGTATGGGGTCATGAATTAGGTTCAAATGAACACATTTTACATATTGGAAGCATATGCGATTTTATAGTATTTAATGATCGTTGTCGCGGTTGAAATCGAGTCTGAAGTTATGAAATCATGAATAATAAAATCTCTAGGTTGTATAGCTCCCTCTAAAAACTGATATGACTTCAGCTTTAACAAGACGTTTCTTGACTCAAATCGACCAATTTGCTATTCCAGTTTGGAAATAATATATCAGAACTGCATATTCTGAGATTTTCATGATCTCAGCTTCCATGAAATGGCCCTAGGCGCTATTTGAAATATTTGAAATTTAACGGGAGCACTGGTAAATTTCTGATAATTACATTTCCCAAATTAAATCTTTCCCAAAATTTTAAATTATCACTATCCTCCAATTGTCTAAGTTTCCCAAAACTTTGCATAAGCTTTCATATGATAATGTATATAATTAAATGAGCGTTTGAAGTAAACAATGTGAATGTTTAATATCATATGAATGTTTATAATCTTTATATACGATTAATTTGGATTTTAATGAAATTTTATTTATATGAAGCATGGATTGAAAAATGAAGAAAAGGAAAAAAGATCGATAGGAAGTCTCACCAGGCTTAGCCACCCTAAAACAGTGATATCATTTCGTGTTTAAAAAAACACAGAATAGCTTGGCATCGATAAGAAATGCGTCGCTATAATATTTGTTTTTCATTTTCAAAGTCTTCGCGAGATTGTATGAAGGACTTTGGAGGGACATATGTTGTCCCTAATTTTTTAAGGTTTTTAGCAGGTTTTTTATCAATATAATGTCAATGATGTGTACATGTAGCTGGAACATGGAGGGTTATGACCTAATATGTTGAAGTTGCATGAACAATGTCATGAAAAGAGACGTTGATTTCACAATATTAATGTATTATTGATTACAGTTATTAATTCATTCCTTTTATTGCGATATTATTATAATTGCCTGTGAATTCATGTTACATTGCTGTATGTACTCAAATCAGATATATGAGCAGGCGATTCAGTAAACCGTATAATCTCTTGCATCTTTATCAAATCGGAACTTAGTATGAATTTGTTATGTTATTAGATTGCATACCGCTATCAAATATATATCGGCTCGTACTTTTCTCTTTTACATTTAAACCTCAATAAGTTGTACATTTGAGTAATATATTTTGTTAAATTAACATTACCCACAATGTTGGAACTGTTCCTGTTGAAGTATATTTTAACCATGAAACTCATACTATAATTAATGTTAGAACTATTTGTTCTAAAACTGAATGTATTACTTGTCATTTCTACGTATGGTATGCTATTTA